>CM059218.1:32287327-32312327 GCA_030347435.1 Clarias fuscus
ATTCGGTGAAAAGATACTCAAGTACTGAGGAACTGTTGCATCGTAATGTCTGATTTATTTTTATTTTTTTTAGAAATGATGTAAGCAGCCAGACAAAATAATAACAATAATATAATGTACACATTCTGACATTTCCAAATAATAAAATTAATGAATAAAACTAAATATCTTTACAAAATAGCAAATTAAGAAACAAGAAACAAATTTCCTAATCTCACTTTTTTCGCAATATAAAGCTTTTGAAATAAATCCCTACTGTAGGTAACGTGTATGTTTGGACAGTGTAACTATTTCCTGTGTAAGATATACTGTATATTCAGTCGCCCTGCAAATGACTCAGCAGAAAATAACATTAGAACATACAGTGTGTACAAGAGTATTCCAAAACACTCGTAAACCAAATCAAATCTTCCCATAAGAAATAATGAAAACTCAAATAATTCATTCCACAGCCCAAAAAAATAAACACAGAAAAATAATTCATGCAATATATAAAGTAAAAATAAAACAAATTAACCTGCACTTTACCTTTAAAAAAATGTTAAACTAAATCCCAACAGATAAGTGTTTCCGTTTGTGTGCGCCTGCGCCGTGGGAACACTCGTAAACCGAGTTACTTGCAATCCGAGGTTCCACTGTATATATTTTTTGCCTCTAGATTATTTGCTAATTATATATTTTAACATTCCAACATTAAAGAAAAAAACAGCTAAACTACCCGCAACATGTTTCCTTCACTGTCTACCGCTGCTGAAGATTTTTTTTCCCCGCTATGCAGCGTTTCTGTGTGGTCATGTGACTACATGTGGTTATTGTTATTGCGGCTGATTGGTCAAAAGGAGTCATGTGATTATTGTTTCTACGACTGATTGGTGAAACACCAATCTAGGGTTAATCAGGAACATGATGCTCTGTGAACTGGACAAGATTGTAGCATGATCCCAGAAACTAGCTGTGTGTGTGTGTGTGTGTGTGTGTGTGTGTGTGTGTGTGTGTGTGTGTGTGTGTGTGTGTTTAGGACACAGCTGGTCAGGAGCGGTACAGAACAATCACTACAGCATATTACAGAGGAGCCATGGGCTTCATACTGATGTATGATATCAGTAGTGAGGAGTCATTCAGCGCTGTTCAGGACTGGTACACACACACACACACACACACATACACTACTGAGCTATCAGTGTGTTTTATCATAAGCAGAGTAAACTCCTTTCTAACACTTTCTAAGTGTGTGTGTGTGCGTGTGTTCAGGTCCACTCAGATTAAGACATACTCGTGGGAAAATGCTCAGGTGCTGTTAGTGGGAAATAAGTGTGATCTGGAGGAGGAGAGAGTCGTCACTGTGGACCGAGGGAGAGAGCTGTCACAGCAACTTGGTTAGTTTCACACACACACACACACACACACACACACACACACACACACACACAAACCTGAATTTTACATGTCTATCTGTGAAATACCTTAGAACATGACACCTTTTGTATGAGCTCACACATTTCACAAATAACCAAAAATATTGGAACATGGTTGTCAGGTGTTTCTTGTTGCCCAGATGTGTCCTGCTGATTGACTGATTGTTTAAACATCCAATGACTAAATATTTAAACCTGAAATATCTGAATGTCTTCTCTTGGTCTGGACGTCACTTGAGAAAACTGAATTTCGTGTTAAAAAGATCAACTAACATGATGATCAGAGAGTGTGTCTGTTGCAGAAAACCAAACCATCTAAAAAGCTGAGAAAAGAAAGAACCTTGATCAGAGCCACTGCGGATACACTGGGCATCACCAATACAACACTGTGGAATATACAACAACAACAACAACAACAACAACAAAAGAAATAAACCACAGGTGTACTAACATCCAGATGTGGAACAGATTGGTCAGAGAAGACCAAGACAGAAACACTGCAGAAGCTGTGAAGACAGAAACCCCAAAACAAGAGCGATTGACATCACCAGCAACCTCCATCCTCCAAGTTCTGGACCTGGGATTATGTCATGGCTCGGACTCACGCGTCTGCTTCCGGAACTTTCTCACTGTTTTTATTGATGATGGAGCAGCAGAGTGAACTCAGTCTCTACAGAAACGAGTCTGATCTAACTGAGAGGAGCTTCATCATGCAGCAACACAACACTACACACTGCAACACAGCACAGCACCTGGGAGCATCTCAAAAGAAGAGCACAACAATTTGGTGATATCACTGAGTCAGAGGCTCAATACAGTCACGGCAAGTGATGGCTGTGCAACCACACATTTAGTGTTAATGACTTCTATTTTCTTTGAGACTATGTTAAAAAACTTTTGCTCTTTTAAAAATTGGGTGGTCCCCACAAAAGTTGTCATGTTCAAAGTTAACACGTCTAGATTAAAATATCGGAAAATGAAAGATATATTTGTCTCATATTCATTTTTTAATCTCAAACACAAATGTCTTCAGTGTGTGGCAAAAACAAAAGACTTGGCCCTGCTGTTCCAATACTTTCAGAGGAGATGTTCCTGTATGTTCCTGAGGTTTTGATAGCTAGCTTGATCTCTTTAAAGATCTAAACTAGGTTTGCTAATAGATAACTGATGGGTAGCCTGAGATGTTAGTCGTGTACAGGCTACGGAATGTAAAACATAGAAATACACAGCCTGGTCAAAAGAAAAGTCCTCGTTCATTTAGTCACCTTTAGCTTTGCTTACACGCCTCCTGTGGTGTTCAGTTCATGTGTGAAAATTATCCCTCATGCTCCTGGAATATGCTTCGTGCCATCAGTGAAGCAGAAACCCTCCATAGATGTGATGTGCTGGTGATTCAGTACATTCAGGTGGTCATGTGACTTCATTTTATCTCCACATGACGTTGCTGAGTCTCGACCTGAGCGACTGAAGCGACCCCAGATCATAACACTGTCTCCAGAGGCTCGTACAGTGGACGCTATGCATGATGGGAGCATCGCTTCATGCGCTTCCCTTCTCACCCTGACACGCCCATCACTCTGGGATAGACTCAGTCTGGACTCATCAGGTCACATGACAGTTTCCCATCGCTCCAAAGTCTTTATGCTCCCTACTAAACTTTAGCCTTTTTTCTGATGAGTCTCAATAACAAGTGGGTTGTTTTTTTCTGGACAGTTCTCATCACGTTTTTTTGCCAGGGAGAGTAATTCGTGCCTGTCCTAAGTCTTGGGTGATGGAAATACTTTCAGTACAATAAGTATAGGAATTACTCAGGAAATCAGAAAACAAGGAAGCGCTTAGGCTGGTTCTGTCTATGCTTTCAGCTTTGACCCTCTGTGTGTGCGTGTGTGTTTCAGGTTTGGGGTTTTTGGAGGCGAGCGCGAAGGCGAACGTGAACGTGAAGCAGACGTTTGAGTGTTTAGTGGATGTAATCTGTGAGAGAATGAAGGAGACTCCGGACTCGCTGACGAACAGCGGCGCCCCTCAGAGGGCAGATCTGAATCAACAACCACAACGCTCGCACAAAGACTGCGCATGCTGAACACGCACGTGTCTGTGTGTATATAGAAGGCCCATAAAATGTATACACACTTCAACAGTTGGTATCTATGCCGTTGTTTAAACCTCTAATTGAATTATGGCAGCAACGTGTAGTATAAAGTAGTCGCACCATCATTAATGCTATTATCTGATTATCAGAAGAGAGGCATAAATTTATCAAGTGTGTATATACATTTATTTATGTATATGTACAAGATCATAAACAAATCATCGCAATAAACATTTTTGTGAATTCTCCCAAATGATGCCAGCAACACTTATCACATTTATCAAAAATAACACATCTAATAAAATTCCATAACAAGTAAATATAATTAGAAACTATAAGATAACTTTATTTATACATTTATTGATACAACGCTAACTAACTACCCTTATAGCTTTCTTAAAAGATCTCGATTTTTTTTTTCTCAAAAAAGTATTTTTTTTTTATTAAAACAAGCGCATGATTAAAACAGATCTATATTAATGCATATTTATTTGTTTGTTTAGTAGATATAGCTGGGGTGGAAATCAGTCTAATATCTACATTAGTTTGTATTAAACCAAGTAACAAACCTAAACTATATTTATACATAGAGGAATAAATATAAAACCAAAAGTAAAGGTTAAGTCTGTTGTAATGTGCGTTGTAAACTTATATTTATTCATTAAGAATAAATATGTTTAAGTACTATGTATTTTAAAAACTTTTCGTATTTAAAATAAATAAATAAATATAACGTGGTAGTTAGCGTCATTATACATTGCGTGTGCGAAGAAGACAGCTGTAGTACAATTAGGCACTTACCAGGGACCGCCAAAGGAAAATATCACTGTCACATTTTTTCTGAGTAATAATAATAATAGAATTATTCAGATAAATTTAATAAATAACACAATTAAGTAATTTCTTCTTTAAATGTAGCAACAGTGTTCTTCTTATTATTCTTATTATTAGTATTTTGGGATTACTTAACCAATTAATACAAATCAAGATATTAGGTTATATCCTAATGTGTTTTAATTGGGTTTTATGAAAACTCAATTTATAAATACAGCGGTACATTGGCATACGAATGCCCCGCCTCATGAATTTTCGTCTTCAGAACATGCCTCAGCATATGAAGCATTTTCAGCATATGAGCGACTGTGAACTGAACTGTATGCCGGCTAAGTTGCACGTACGCCCGGGAGCCATTCAAAACTTGCTTGCATCAGTGGAAAGTCAAGCGAAGCGAGATTATATGTGTTTTTTTTTTTTTTTGCATTTTGTCTAAGATTTAGTGAAGACACAGCACCATAGGAAAATTAGTTTAATGTCTATTTATTTAATATTTTAATTTAGATTGTTTTTATATGCAAAAATATTGTTATAGTGTTGGAAATTGGTAAAGATTTTCTTTGGAACGAATTATCTGCATTTACATTATGTCCTATGGGACAATGCGCTTCACAATACAACATTTTTTAAAATACGCATTAAATTTGTATGCCGATGTACCACTGTAATTAGTCCAATTTTGTTAATAATAAAAAAGTTATTCAGATAAATAAACTAATGTATAACACATCACATATCAGTGTTGTGAAAGAGACATATTTTCCATATTATTTGAATTCAAATTAATATTTAACCAATAATAAAATAAAATGAATTAAGTAATTTCTTCATTAAATGTAGCAACAAACTAATTATTATCATTATTATTTGTAGTAGTAGTAGTATTGTGGGATTATTGATAAAAATCCAGACGGTTCTATACTAATGTGTTTTAATTCGGTTTTAAATCAACTAATTATTGGTCAAATATTTATCCACAGATTTTCTAGTGGACAAAACCTAAAAACATTTAGACATTAAACAACAACAACAAAAAATGTACAGCAGTAAAGGACCTAACTAATTTAGACAAGACTTTAAATGTGTAGAGTAAATGTAGGGGCTTCGTTGTTGTTGTTGTTGTTGTACTAGTAGTAACGTGTATAAAGTTCCCGGATTTAAGGCCTGCAGTGAGGCTGTAGTGACGCGGCTCGCCGCCAGGGGGCTCCACCACAGCGCTGCGGATTCCTGCATTTAAACCGCGCAGCCTTTCGTCTTTTATTCTTTGATGTTTCTCCTCTTTACCTTTATTTCAGGGCGAACGCATTATAATGCACGAGACAAACCGCGATTATTTGCGCAATAACGGAGGCGCGCCGGAGATCACGTGACCTTCAAAGGTCGTCGCTATAAATCGCCTTATAGTGCGCGCGGGCACACACACACACACACGCAGGCGCAAATAACGGGGAACACATTGTGGATTACAATGACAGGTAGGGAAAACACACACACACACACACACACACACTGCAGCTTCATGCATTTCTATAATGTGTTCAATGCACGCGCTCTGAAAAGCTAAAATAATAATAATAATAATAATAATAGTAAATGCTGCAGGAGAATAAAGTGACAGATAAATCAGTGTCTCCATGACAACCGCACTAAAACCTCCAGTAATGTCTGAAGGACGTGCTCTCTCTCTCTCTCTCTGTGTGTGTGTGTGTGTGTGTGTGTGTGTGTTGGGGATATGAAAGAAATTAAAGCTACAGTATGTAACTTTTAACAGAAATATGAAACACAACACAGAAGTGTAAAACTTCAGACCGCGCGCGGCGTGTGACATTGCATGAATCTAGAAGTACTGCCGAAGATAACTGCATGCAGATTTATGCGAAGTGATTAAGTGCATTCCGTGCATCTCTCAGACTGCTGTGTGTGTGAACTCGACGCTGATTAAAAAGTCTGTACGGCTCCTTTTAATCGCAGGATCCGTTTGTTTGTTGGCGTGTCTTTATTTTCATGTTTCTTTCTCAAATATTAAAATCCACTGTAATCATGTGACTCAGGAACGTTGGGGTAAAATATAATACCACTTTAACAGACACCTGACAGATGTTTGTGTAACTGGGATGTGAGGAGTCTCCAGTGTCAGTGCTTTGAAAAGTTCACTAAAGAGAACAAAGAGAGACTTTACATGTAACTATAAAAGCCTATAGTGTTTGTGTGATACAATATAACCACATCTTAACAAAATGATACAACAGTTTTGAATGAGTGATCTGATTGAACCAGAGTGATTCCATGAGTGCTGATAATAGACAGTAACGGCACTGTGTGTGTGTGAGACTGGGCGTGTCCCCGGTGTTGTCCAGTGGTTAATGACACTAACCGTGTGTCTCGGCGTGGGTGAGAGTGGGTCTGTACGGTCCGCGGCACTGAGGAGAGAGCAGCTGCCTGACCACGCCCACATTCACACCCAGTCACAGAAGCACTTTCAGCAACAACACACGTCTGATAACGTCATGTCGTCTTAAACAACACGCAACCGTAAATTTCTCAGGTCTGTTAATTACACTAACTGTTACTCGCTAATTCTTGCTCGCCAGCTCCTGTGTGTGGGCGGAGCAAAATAAATGTTTAAATAATGAAACCAATCATAACATGTTGATAATAAATGGTGTTTGTGGAACTGTTGTATAAAAGCAATATCACACTCGAGGCAGTGTTAATTTCGTCAACGAAAATAATGACGAAAAATATTCGTTGATGAATTTTTTTCCCGAGACTAAAACGAGACGATGACGAGACGTCATGAGTGAAGTTTGATTAAAGCCGTATACAGGGCCTCATACATTTTAATTATATTGAACCGGAGAAAAAATGCTGATGTGTCATAATATCGGAGGGGAAACAGTGTGGGCACACAATGAAGAGACGCATCAAGGCATCCCATAATAATCACCCAGTTTTACAGCCTCTCTGTGGTGATCGTTACCACGTGATAACATGATTATGTTGTGATGTATTTGATTTTATAGGTAAATCGATGCCAAAATCATTCATCTAACAGGTTAGCAAATGATTGTGACCTACTGTATAGGAGCTACAACAGCCCCAGTGTGTAAATTCATATAAAAAAAAGTTTTAAAACACTGTCCATACTGCTCCTGTTGTTTTGTAGTAAAAAACAACCATGGCCATGCAGTTGTTGTTGTTAAAAAGAAATATAATTAGCTGAAAACATCAGATGAAAAGATAAGACAATTATTTTGTGAAAAAACTTTTAAAAAATGGATTTTGGCTAGACTAGATTCACTGTAGGGTTAATTAATAATAATAAAATGTTACATTTTCATTGACTAAAATGTCCAGATGTTTGTTAACTTGACTAGGATAAGATTGATTAAATATGATAAAACTATCAGGGACATTTATCCTGGGACTAAGACTGAGACTAAAATTGAAAATAGCTGAGAAAATAACTCTAACACCAACTCGAGGTCATGCTGTTGTGCAGCACACTAACACTGGATGAGTGTTGTAATGAAGTGGTAACATGCTGTATATGATTTTGAATGATTTTCATAAAATGATGCTAAGATAACGTTAAATGAATGATTTAAACAAAAGTTGCAAATACAACCCCAAAACAACACAATTATAACCTGATTAACATCCATTCACACAATGCTGACCACACCCATGCTGCCCCGCCCCCTTTCCCCTCATCTCATACAGTCTCGCTCTCTCACTATACACTAGATATGTGTGTATTTAACCTGAGTTTACTATGTTCCTTTGTGTGTGTGTGTGTGTGTGTGTGTCTCTACAGATCAGGCATTTGTCACACTCGCTACAAATGACAGCTATGCTAAAGGAGCGATGGTGCTCGGTGTGTGTCTGAGGAACCACAAAACATTTCGCAATCTTGTCGTATTGATTGGAGATGATGTTTCACAACCCTGCAGGTACACACACACACACACACACACACACACATACAGAACTTTTTATTTGTAAATTATTTATATGAAATATGTGAACACATGAAGTTGGAAAGTTATTATATATCCCAAGCTTTTCTCCACCGTTGCAGTGGCTGAGCTGCGTTAGTGGAAAATGTAACACACGTCACACCTAGGAGGCGCTCTTTCTCCTATCAGCCGCCATTGTCTTTTTCATCTCTCTGTGATCTTTGCGTATTTTGGAGTTCTGTGGGTGAGGAGATGTGTGTTTAACTTGTAAGGAAGGAGTCTCCAGTGTCAGTGCTTTGAGAATAGCGCTAATAAAGAGAAGCTTTAAATGTAATTACAAACAGATAAAAAGTATAAAACATTGTTTTCTTAAATGAGAAATAAAATGTAAATGTTGGGCTATTGGTGTGTGTGTGTGTGTGTGTGTGTGTGTGTGTGTGTGTGTGTGTGTGTGTGTTGCAGGTCAGTCCTCAATCAGATCTTTGACGAGGTGTGTGAAGTGAGCGTGTTAGACAGCAGAGACACCGCTCGCTTGGCGATGATGAAGAGACCGGAGCTCGGCGTCACCTTCACTAAACTGCACTGCTGGAGACTGACACACTACTCCAAGTGTGTGTTTATGGACGCAGATACACTGGTGAGAGAATAAAACACTCCGAGTCCTGCTGTCTCAGGAAACTAATCCCTCACATGCTGTAAGCTGGTTGTTTTTCTTGAGTTGAGTAACGTTGGACACGGTGATGCGCATGTGACTTCAAAGCATCGCTCGCTTTCATCTCTCAGGTCATTGAGTCGCTCATACCGCTGCATGTAATTAACCCAGGTGTGTGTGTGTGTGTGTGTGTGTGTGTGTGTGTGTGTGTGTGTGTGTGTGTTTGATCGTTAAGGTTCTGTGTAACATCGACGAGCTGTTTGAGCGTGACGAGCTCTCGGCAGCGCCCGACCCCGGCTGGCCCGACTGCTTCAACTCCGGTGTGTTTGTGTTTCAGCCGTCAGAGGAAACGTACACCGGGTTACTGAACGCCTGCAGGAAGCACGGCAGCTTCGATGGTGAGAGACATTAGCATAGTTAGCGGTTTTATTCATTTAAACAAACTTGAGACAGAGCAGTGAAGAGAGACAGACAAGGTAGTGAGGAGAGACAGACAGGGCAGTGAGGTGAGACAGACAGGGCAGTGAGATGAGACAGACGGCAGTGAGGTGAGACATGGCAGTGAGGTGAGACAGACAGGGCAGTGAGGTGAGACAGGGCAGTGAGAAGAAACAGGCAGGGCAGTGAGGTGAGACAGACAGGGCTGTGAGGAGAGACAGGCAGGGCAGTGTGGTGAGATAGACAGGGCAGTGAGGTGAGACAGACAGGGCAGTGTGGTGAGACAGACAGGGCAGTGTGGTGAGACAGACAGGGCAGTGAGGTGAGACAGACAGGGCAGTGAGGAGAGACAGGCAGGGCAGTGTGGTGAGACAGACAGGGCAGTGAGGAGAGACAGGGCAGTGAGGTGAGACAGACAGGGCAGTGTGGTGAGACAGACAGGGCAGTGAGGTGAGACAGACAGGGCAGTGAGGTGAGACAGACAGGGCAGTGAGGAGAGACAGGGCAGTGAGGTGAGACAGACAGGGCAGTGCGGTGAGACAGACAGGGCAGTGAGGTGAGACAGACAGGACAGTGCGGTGAGACAGACAGGGCAGTGAGGTGAGACAGACAGGGCAGTGAGGTGAGACAGACAGTGCAGTGTGGTGAGACAGACAGGGCAGTGAGGTGAGACAGACAGTGCAGTGTGGTGAGACAGACAGGGCAGTGAGGTGAGACAGACAGTGCAGTGTGGTGAGACAGACAGGGCAGTGAGGTGAGACAGACAGTGCAGTGAGGAGAGACAGGGCAGTGAGGTGAGACAGACAGGGCAGTGTGGTGAGACAGACAGGGCAGTGTGGTGAGACAGACAGGGCAGTGAGGAGAGAAAGGGCAGTGAGGTGAGACAGACAGGGCAGTGTGGTGAGACAGACAGGGCAGTGAGGTGAGACAGACAGTGCAGTGTGGTGAGACAGACAGGGCAGTGAGGTGAGACAGACAGGGCAGTGAGGAGAGACAGACAGGGCAGTGAGAAGAAACAGGCAGGGCAGTGTGGTGAGACAGACAGGGCAGTGAGGAGAGAAAGGGCAGTGAGGTGAGACAGACAGGGCAGTGTGGTGAGACAGACAGGGCAGTGAGGTGAGACAGACAGTGCAGTGTGGTGAGACAGACAGGGCAGTGAGGTGAGACAGACAGTGCAGTGAGGAGAGACAGGGCAGTGAGGTGAGACAGACAGGGCAGTGTGGTGAGACAGACAGTGCAGTGTGGTGAGACAGACAGGGCAGTGAGGTGAGACAGACAGTGCAGTGTGGTGAGACAGACAGGGCAGTGTGGTGAGACAGACAGTGCAGTGTGGTGAGACAGACAGGGCAGTGAGGTGAGACAGACAGTGCAGTGTGGTGAGACAGACAGGGCAGTGAGGAGAGAAAGGGCAGTGAGGTGAGACAGACAGGGCAGTGTGGTGAGACAGACAGGGCAGTGAGGTGAGACAGACAGTGCAGTGTGGTGAGACAGACAGGGCAGTGAGGTGAGACAGACAGTGCAGTGAGGAGAGACAGGGCAGTGAGGTGAGACAGACAGGGCAGTGCGGTGAGACAGACAGGGCAGTGAGGTGAGACAGACAGGGCAGTGAGGTGAGACAGACAGTGCAGTGTGGTGAGACAGACAGGGCAGTGTGGTGAGACAGACAGTGCAGTGTGGTGAGACAGACAGGGCAGTGAGGTGAGACAGACAGTGCAGTGTGGTGAGACAGACAGGGCAGTGAGGAGAGAAAGGGCAGTGAGGTGAGACAGACAGGGCAGTGTGGTGAGACAGACAGGGCAGTGAGGTGAGACAGACAGTGCAGTGTGGTGAGACAGACAGGGCAGTGAGGTGAGACAGACAGTGCAGTGAGGAGAGACAGGGCAGTGAGGTGAGACAGACAGGGCAGTGCGGTGAGACAGACAGGGCAGTGAGGTGAGACAGACAGGACAGTGCGGTGAGACAGAAAGGGCAGTGAGGAAAGACAGACAGGGCAGTGAGGTGAGACAGACAGTGCAGTGTGGTGAGACAGACAGGGCAGTGAGGTGAGACAGACAGTGCAGTGTGGTGAGACAGACAGGGCAGTGTGGTGAGACAGACAGTGCAGTGTGGTGAGACAGACAGGGCAGTGAGGTGAGGCAGACAGTGCAGTGTGGTGAGACAGACAGGACAGTGTGGTGAGACAGACAGGGCAGTGAGGTGAGACAGACAAGGCAGTGAGGAGAGACAAGGCAGTGAGGAGAGACAGGGCAGTGAGGTGAGACAGACAAGGCAGTGAGGAGAGACAGGGCAGTGAGGTGAGACAGACAGGACAGTGTGGTGAGACAGACAGGACAGTGAGGTGAGACAGACAGGGCAGTGTGGTGAGACAGACAGGGCAGTGTGGTGAGACAGACAGGGCAGTGAGGAGAGACAGACAGGGCAGTGAGGTGAGACAACAAGGCAGTGAGGAGAGACAGGGCAGTGAGGTGAGACAGACAAGGCAGTGAGGAGAGACAGGGCAGTGAGGTGAGACAGACAGGACAGTGTGGTGAGACAGACAGGACAGTGAGGTGAGACAGACAGGGCAGTGAGGTGAGACAGACAAGGCAGTGAGGTTTCTATACAGTTTTCCTCTCTGTCTATATTTCTTGTTGAATTTCGTCTATATACTGTAGAACTTCTTTATTAATATTTTTCCACCAAATTTCCTTCCCTTCCTTCATCTCTGAAATTCTTTCAGATTTTTTTCTTTTCTTGTTTCCAGATCTCTCTCTTTCTCTCTGTTCTTTGTTTGTGCTTTCTAAATTCCTTTCTTTTCTTTTTCTTATTTTTTTCAGAATGTCTTTCTTTTGATATTAGCTTCCGAGCGTTGCAGGCTAACGCGGCGCTGACGCTGACTTTACTCGAGTCCTGACGTCACGTGTGGTTTGTGTAATTCAGTTCAGTTGGGTTTGTGTTTTTACCCACACGTGTGACGTCACAAAGCGGCTTTACTGAGATCTGTCACAACTCCACGTTTATTGCGATGCTGATATTACAGGAGCCTGTACTCTGGTAACGAGTCTCTAACACACATGGTGTGTGTGTGTCTGTGTGTGTGTATGTGTGTGTGTCCCAACACACACAGATCAGTGGCTGATGTTTAAATGCTGCAGGTTGTGTGTTAAACAGCGACACATCACAGGTTCACTGGTGTGTTTTAATAAACTGCAAACCACCACATCATAGCTGGCGTGTGTGTGTGTGTGTGTGTGTGTGTAGTGCTATAACTGTATCATCACGCTGGGTGTGTGTGTGTGTGTCCTTCTTGCCCTTTCAGATTTATTTCTGTCCCTCGTGATAAACACCTTCACCCTTTCACCCTCATTCAGCTTTTAGAGTTTCTTTCCCAATTCAGTGTAGATAATATTTCTAAAAAATGAACAAACAGATAAATTCATTATTATTATTATTATTATTATTATTATTATTATTATTTAGGGTTATGGCTGATCAGTGAATCTCTCCGGATCTGTAGAGGTGTTTTTGAATCCTGTGTTCTCCACACACTGATTTATTTATCATGGACTGAATGTGTGTGTGCGTGTGTGTGTGTGTGTGTGTGTAGGTGGAGATCAGGGTGTGTTAAACTGTTACTTCAGTGACTGGGCTACAGCTGATATCGCCAAACACCTTCCTTTTATCTATAACCTGAGCAGTGTGTCCATCTACACCTACCTCCCAGCGTTCAGACAGTGAGTACACACACACACACACACACACACACACACACACACACACACACACACATGCACCCTGCTTTGTAATTGGAGATCACAGCAGGGATGGAAACATCTATGTTTTATCTGTAGAAGCACACACACACACACACACACACACACACACACACACACGCACACACACACACACACACACGCACCTGTTTCTCTTTTATGTCATGAGGCTGTGATTTGGGGCGTGTGGCAGATGACAGTGTTTGGTTTCACTGGGTGTGTAAAACCATGAAAATCTTATTACAGTAACAGTCACAATCTTAATCCCTTCCTAAGCTCTGCCCCATTACAGAACCCCACCCCCTTCTCTTATCCTTATTTTCCACTGTGTACAGAATATAACACTTATATGATTCAGCCTGATGTGCCACAAGTTACTGTTAGACCCATAATCACCCCCCCCCCCTCCCCCCCCGGCCCACACACACACACACACACAAACCCCACCTGACAATGGAGACTCCTTCCATCCATGTTACAGCAGCATCTAGTTATTTTAAAGAGAAGTCCATGAAATCTGTTTATTATCAGTGGACTGTACGCGGTGAACCCTGTGAATTGGTTGTTGCTAGAGGAACCAAACATGTGCCATTATAGAGAATGGTCAGCAATGTCAACAGTGACCCTTGTGTGTGTGTGTGTGTGTGTGTGTGTGTGTGTGTGTGTGTGTGTGTGTGTGTGTAGTTTTGGCCGCAAGGCTAAGGTGGTCCACTTCCTGGGTGAGAAGAAGCCGTGGGATTACCAGCACGGTGAGGACGATGGTGATGAAGAGTTCAACGGCGAGACAGGACTGTACCGGTTGTCCTCTCTGTATCCAGATTACATTCAGCAGTGGTGGAGTGTGTTTAAGTCATCAGTGCTGCCGTTATTCACGGAGGAGCACACACAACCGCTCTCGGATACGCCCAGCGTGGAGGTGACGCTCTACATCTCAGTGTTCACCTTATTAATGTTTTCAGCTCATATGTTCAATATAATTTTTTTAAATGACATTAATGTAGCGATGGAACAGAATCCAAAATCAAAACTGATATCTAAACTCAGCTATGAAAATATATATGATTGCCATGAATATTCACTCAGAGAGTACTACGGCTGCAGGATCAGCTGACCAGAGGTGGCAGAAGTACACAAACTCATTACAGGTTGTCCCAAATTAATGAACATTCGAGTTTCCGAATTTCCACAGAAACGGACCACGGTTCACCGAACATTTGTAGGTACGAACAAATCACGGAAGTAGCTCACGTGTATTGTATAAAAAATAGACATTCCAGGTCACCAGATACGAAACCCAATACAGTGGAACCTCGGATCGCGTGTAACCCGGTTTGCAAGCATTCCGTAAGACGAGCAAAAAATTGAAATAAATTTTGATTTGATAAACGAGTGAGTCTTGTTATATGTGTATATACAGTACAGACCAAAAGTTTGGCCACACCTTCTCATTCAAAGAGATTGAATTTGTATTATGATAAGAAAAAAGCAGCTAAGTAAAGAAAAACGAGTGGCCATCATTACTTTAAGAAATGAAGTTCAGTCAGTCCGAAAAATTGGGAAAACTTTGAAAGTGTCCCCGAGTGCAGTCACAAAAACCATCAAGCGCTACAAAGAAACCGGCTGAAACCGGCTGACATGCCCCAGGAAAGGAAGACCGAGAGTCGCCTCTGCTGCGGAGGATAAGTTCATCAACAAGCAGAAGAGACGCGTTTGGGCTAAAGAACACAAGAAAGAACACAAGAAAGAAAACTCGCTGAATGAGAAGGGGTGTCCAAACTTTTGCTCTGTACTGTATGTGTGGGAGAAATAAGTCGGCCTCACCATTTCAATGAATCAGTCCGGGAGCACGATGATAGAAAATGTCTGTCCTGTAAAGCTGTCCTGATGGTGAATAATCCTAATTTCGGGAAATCCTCAACAACACAGTTTGGGTCACAGTCCAATACAGTGGAAACCAGCTCTGAGACAAAATGGCGTCTGGATTCCCTTCGCGATTTAAAGGCGGAGAGACGACACTGTTACATTTCACGTGTGAGATTTATTTCTTTAGGCGCCGTTACGGATTTTGGCCACATGAAGGCAGTGTGGGGAAAGGGGACAGAGATTTAGTCAAGTGGATTGGTTTGCATTACATCATATATTCGTGTCAAAGGCTTATAAGACTCACTTTGAACAAATCAGACTTACAAACGTGCTCCCGGAACGGAACTCATTTGTAAGTTGGGGACTTACTGTACTCAAGTAAAAGTAAAAGTACTAGCCTAAAAATGGTACTCCGCTGAGTGACAGCGTGAAGTTTAGATTAGAAAATCATTGCACTTCTGTGTGATTGTCATTTGAAAAGTAACAAGTCAATTTAAAATGTAGGGAGTAAAAGTGCAGGTTTTTCATCAAAAACATGTAGTGAGTAGACGCACTTACAGTGGTGGGACATTCAGGAAGTTAAAGGAAATTAGAGCTACTGTAGGAAACCTAAAAACCAGGAGTGTAAGCAGACAAAATAAACACCATAAAGTACAGTGAGAGACGAGAAAACTAGTGCAAGTAAGAAAGCAGCCAGCAGCTGAGGGACTGAAAAGTAAACCAGGTCAAAAAGACTGTAGAGTCTATGTGAAGTCTGATCCTTAGTGTCTAACATTGCTGTGTGTGTGTGTGTATTTTAGCAGGAGCGTGTGTACACTGAGGCAGCGCAGGAGGAGGAGGAGTGTGATCATCCACCGTCACCTAAAACCTCCTCACAGGACAGGAAACAAAAGTGGGAGCAGGGAGACGCCGATTATCTTGGAGAGGACTCATTCACACACATTGAGAAAAAACTTGACTCCTTCCTCATCTGAGCAACACACACACACACACACACACACAACTGATGTGTGTAACCTCACAGTGTGAATGTGTTTTATTTCTGTGAGTTTGTGCTTGTGATGATGTATTTAATTCATCACTGAATCATCACACACACACACACACACCAGGTGGCGCTGTGTAATCCTCACGCTAACAAACATTCAATGCACATCAACAAACTGATTAACGCGCAACACAACCTAAAAAACTCAATTCTACAATAAATACAGGTGATAAAGCATTAAACTTAAACTCAGCATGTGGAGTTTGTCGCTAGTCTACAGAAGACGCTAGGTGAGTGAAAGTAAACACTCTTACGTTTCTACGTTCTAAGTGTGTTTCTTTTTCACAATCGTATCATACGCTAGCGTCATGACAGGATTCCCAAGTAACGGAAGCAAAAATATATACTTCACATACAGCCTGTACTTAAATGCTTAAATGCTGTTATTCTTCACTTCTAGCTAACTAACGTACCTCGCTAATCAACTTGCTAATGTTAAGATGCCTGTGCACGTCACCATAAACCGGCAAAACATAGAGCTAAATACACTCTTCCTGGATGTCTCTGCCTAATGAATTATAAGAAGGTTACGGAATTCTACATTGGGATTGATGAGTACTAAAAAATACTGAAAAATCTGAAAATCAGTCAAAAGTCAGCATGTCTAGTCAAAATAATTTTTTTTTTTAAAGATCTCAAAAACAAAACATGGGTCTCAGTCTTCAACAAAAAGTGAAGCCTTGGGTTAAATGTTTTTTTTTTTCTTTTTCTTTTTTTTCTCAACTTTAGACCGCTGATCCAAAATCACCTTCACCCTCGTCTTTCTCTTCTTCCGCACTCGGTTTAAATCCTCTAAAGTGAGGATTTAAATAGCGCTGAGTTTAAATAGCGCTTGGAGTCTGTTGGCTAGTTGTGATGTAGATGTGTGATAATGAGACGAAACAAACAGTGCTCCGAATTGACACTAATGGAAGCTAATGGACAAAAGGGGTGGGGCTTAAAGCTGATGACCCTCATGCCTAATGATGACAGTCTCTGTCTCTAACTGTTTAATGTGCTCTAAAACAAACAAACACACAGGAAAACAACAACAACACATGTAGCACTGTTAGCGAACACTACCAGGTAAATTAGCATGATATGAAAGAGTATAACAGTTTTTTTTTCACGCATACACCGATGCTGCCTTTATGTGCTTTAAATTATTCCTTCAAATCATGACTACTATGAGCTTCCAAAAAAAAAGACTGACTTTTATCCTTTTAGCACAAGCTATACAATATGTAGTGTCTCTGAAGTTTAGCTCTAATGGTTTTAGGCGTAATTTTCCCCAGAGCTCATCGCCTGAACTATAATAACTAAACACTAGCGTACAGATACACTTCATAAATAAATTATCAAATAAAATAAGGTGGAGAGCTTAGTGAAACCAACTAAGCAGAAACCACCGCTATCACCACCCTGTTAGCGTTAGCAAAACAAAAAAAAACGTTTAAATGAATAATGATTGCTTAATACCTCTGTACAGTCACTGTAACTTTACAGAACTGTATCTGAAATAAAGAATTAGAAACATTTCTGATGAGTGTCTTTAACACACACACACACACACACACACACATTATATATATAGCTTCATTTTTAAATTGCTAAACTAAATCTCAAATCATTGAGATAGAATGTTTAATATACATTATTCCTAATGATACAGTATCGTTATTAATTCATGTAAATGACCAGATTTGGTATTTATTTACAAAAAAAATGTGTACAGACTTCTGGAAAAGAAAAAATTGTATAAATATTTTAATATTAAGTTTATTGCTACATGTTATACATTGATATATATGATAATATTGTTCATATCATATCAATATAATATACACAGAGGTGGTTAGCGTAGCCAAAAATGTATTCAAGTAAGAGTAGCTGTACTTCAAAATAATATTACTCAAGTAGAAGTAAAAAAAAAAAAATAAGGATTCGGTGAAAAGATGCTCAAGTACTGAGTAACTGTTTCAATGTCTGATTTATTTATTTATTTATTTTAGAAATTATAATAATTATATATTAGTGTATATCACAACTGTATATACACACACACACAGTATATATACTGAAGTGTGTGTCTGTTTAGGCAGATGAAGTATCATATTTTTTGAGATGCATAAAAATGTACAACACGTGTGTTGGCGATTAATTCTGTACTGAAATAAGGTAACATTATATGTACAATTAAAGTTAACATATAATCACACAAACATTCTGGATCCCACTAGAAGCAGCATGGATTTATGGGCGTTTCGCAAAATTAAAGAAAAATGCAAACTTATGTTTGTGGTAGGATACAGCGGGATGAGTTTATAGAACGCCGGCTGAAGATTTGTCCCCACTTTGCCGCCTGACCAGTCAGCCGCAATATCGTAATTATTGTTGCTGCGTCTGATTGGTGAAACAGTCAAATGGTAGATCCACCGGCTGCATGAGTAGAATAAACGGTTAGAAAAGTAGCGAGTCGAGTTTAGCCGAATGTAGCGGAGTAAGAGTAGCGTTTCTCCTTCACAAATCTACTCAAGTAAAAGTAAAAAGTATGGTGCGGTAAAACTACTCATAGAAGTGCATTATTTTCAAAATGTTATTCAAGTAAATGTAATATAGATAGATAGATAGATAGACTGTTTTCTTTTTTGGCACCTGGTGAAATGAATTTCCTCTAGATGTCTGAACAGCCGATTCACTGGATTCCATCTGTTTCTTACTTAGATATTTGGGTTAAACCCCTCCTCCCCAAAACCAACCAACCAAACAAACAAACAAAAAAACCTTCCCAACAGTGTGTAACTGATGATTCTTACTCAGTACGCTAGTAAGCCAGTGTACGGATCTGTCCAGTGACGGGACCTTCAGAGCAGGTGTATGAGAGCGTCTGCCTAATGCCTAAGTGTAAATGGAATTTGACTTTAATCACTGTAATTAGCATTCTCTACAGTTTTTATCATCCGATTCACAGACTGCTAGTCTTTCCACATTGGCCTTTATTCACATTCAAAACTAAACTCTTTTAAAGAAGCCATATATATATACATATTTAAATTGCTAAACTGAATCTTAAATCATCACCTGTAGATCGTGTTCTGATGGTAATGAATGTAAATTGCATTATATAAATATTATATTATATACCTTACAAAAAATAAAATACACTTACACTTAATTAAAATAAACTTGAGACACTACTTTCACTCCTGGCCTCCATGCTCTCTAGTTGGACTGCAGGGGTTCCTACATGAGTGGATGAAACACTACTCAACCTTTTTCACTTACAGCAGGTTCAGAGAGTTTGTGATGCAACACTGCCCCCTGGTGTTTGTCTTTTAGTTTTACGCCCTGCAAAGGCGTTGAGAACAAAAGTGCATATTTATTTTTAGATATTTATTTTAACAAACACACAAATCTGTTTTATAAAAAGAATGAGAGAATATACAAAGCTATAAGGGTTAAACCTTTTGAAGCTTATAAAGATCCTTGGAAAGTCATGTTAACTGAATGAGATGTAATGCCGTTAAACTACCAGCAGAGGGCAACCAAGAATCACTGTGTTATCATGTCCTGCTGTAATGATAGGACTATGGATTTATTTGTTTATTGTTGTTGTTGTTGTTGTTGTTGTTGTTTTAATGAATTATTTATTTGCCCAGGCTGAGTTTATTAATATGTAGATCACAGATCATACAGATGAGATTTACACAGCTAATAAGTTCTGTTATGTAGCACACGATAGAGGATGTAAGTTAACGTTCGTGAGGAGAGGACTGGGGTTGTTGTGGTTGTTATGGTGACGGTTATGATTGGTGTTACACACTATGCCATAACAACAAATCCTAAAGTTCTTTAGGTTACCTTTTACCACAGTTAAGATTACCACAGCTTACTTAAAAAAAAAAAAATCTATTTACAATAATAGTTGTCACCTACATTATAGCATCTACTGTATAAACACTCGCTTCCTCACCAGTCTTTTTTTATTCTCTCCCTTAATAAGACCAAAAAATTTGCAGCGAGTTGCAAAGATTACAGAGAAACCATAAAGAAGTGTAAACTCATCTGTCCTGAAGATGTGGGAAAACTTTAAGTTACAACTAGAAAGCACTGACACTGGAGACTCCTTCCACTGATGTTACACACATTTATTTTTTTCAATTACGGTCAAACCTTGGTTTACGAGCATAATTCGTTCCAGAAGCGTGCTTGTAATCCAAAACACTCTTAAACCAAAGCATGCTTTCTCATAGGAAATAATACAAACTCAGATAATTTGTTCCACAAGCAAAAAAATATTTATTATAAAATTATCCAATATATACAAAATATAGGAAAAAAATTTAACCAAAGTAACCAGCACTTTTAAAATAAAAATAAAACAAAAATAAGCTGCACTTTTAATGTAAAAATCTAATAAATAAAATAAATAAAATACTGTAAATAAAACCAACACTTTCACAATCACGATTTACTCATCACTGCTGTCTGTTGGCTCACCAGCCTCTTTCTCTTTTTGGGTAACTCTTACCAGGAACCTATCTAATGACACCTGCTTTTGCCTCCTTTTGAGAATTTCATGGAAATGGGACATTGCATTGTCATTAAACAGATTGATTGTGCGCACTGCTACAGCCTTATTCGGGTGGTGATTTTCTACAAAACTTTGCACAGTTTCCCACATTTTACACACCTCCTTAATCTCACTGGAAGTTAGGGATTCTGCTTTTTCTCCTCCTCCTCTGATGAGATCTCCTCCATAACCTCTTGTTGTTGCTCACGATGCAGATCCATCAGTTTGTCGGTGGTCAGCTCCTGGCTATGTTCCTCCACTAGCTCTTCAATGTCGTCCTCATTCACCTCCAGTCCCATAGTCTTTCCTAAGGACACAATTTCATCTACAACTGCCGACTTTTGTTCATGAGCAAACCCCTCAGGGTCATGTCCAAGAATGCAATCAGGCCACAGATTTTTCCAAGCAGAATTAAGGGTTCTCTTGGTAACCCCATCCCAGGCTTTATCAATGATTTTGAGGCAATGCACGATGTGAAAATGATCTTTCCAAAACTCTCTGAGGGTAAGGTTTGTTCCTTCTGTCACTTCAAAGCATCGCTGAAACAAAGCTTTGGTGTAAAGTTTTTTAAATTTTGAAATGACCTGCTGATCCATAGGCTGGAGTAGTGGAGTGGTGTTGGGAGGAAGGAACTTGACTTTAATGAACTCAAATTCCTTCAGTAAGTCATCCTCAAGGCCTGGAGGATGAGCAGGAGCATTATCCATAACCAGCAAGACTTTGAGTGGCAGATTTTTTTCTAAAAGATAGTTTTTCACTGCAGGACCAAAAACCTCGTTGATCCACTCCACAAACAGGATACGAGTGACCCAAGCCTTACTGTTGGACCTCCACATAACATTTAACTGACTCTTCTGCACTTTACATTTTTTAAAGGCTCGTGGATTTTCCGAATGATACACAAGCAGGGGCTTACTTTTTAAATCCCCACCTGAATTAGCACAAAACAATAGCGTGAGTCGGTCTTTCTTGTGACCCGGCAATGCACTCTCTTCTGCTGTAATGTAAGTCCTCTTTGGCATTTTTTTCCAAAACAGCCCGGTCTCGTCGCAGTTAAAAACCTGCTGCGGCAGGTAGCACTCAAAAACCATGAGCTCATTAAATTCGGAAACGAACGCGTCGGCTGCTTTAGCGTCTGAACTCGCAGCCTCTCCGTGCCGCACAACACTGTGGATGCCACTTCTCCTCTTAAAGTTGTCAAACCAGCCCCTGCTCGCCTTAAAGCCCTCTACATTTTCTGTCGACGTACCTGGCAGTTTGCTTACGAGGTCGGCGTACAAGTTCTTTGCCTTTTCGCAGATAAGTTGCTCAGTCACGGTATCACCGGCGAGCTGCTTCTCATTTATCCACACAAGAAGCAACTTTTCTACATCATCCAATAGACGTGGCCACTGCTTTGATATCCGCGTGACTCCTTTTGCTGCATCTAGTCCGGCTATTTCTTTTTTTTGCTTTAATATTGTGCGTATCGTTGACGTAGACTTTTTATAAAATCTTGCGAGGTCGGCCACTCGCGTACATTGCTCACGCTTCTTAATGATTTCTTTTTTAACTTCCAGCGTGATCATCTCCTTCTTTTTACCACCTTCCTTTTGCAACTTTTTCTTTGCAGGTGCCATTGTTGCAGTACACTAAAGTACTAAAGCGCAGTAAAGACAGAAAAATAAATAAAACACTTTAAAAGTAAATAAAAAATGCTTTACGTGCTCACGCGGTCACAGCGGTGTTGTAAACAGCATACACGTGCTCGGATGTTTACAACTCGATTGCCCACAATCCGCAGCGTGAGAAAGTGAATAGCCATTGGTTCAGTTGTGATGACGTGCGCTCGGCATCAAAACAGGAACCGCATGCGTGCGCTTCTTGTTTTGCTGCCGAGTGCACGTAAAAACAAGAAAAACAAGACGCGCATGCATGCCACATGCTTTTTAATGGTATTTGGCGCTCATAAACTAAAACTTGCTCGTTTTTCAAGTCAAAATTTATTAAAAATCTTTGCTCGTCTTCTGAAACCCTTGTAAACCGCGTTACTCGTAATCCGAGGTTCCACTGTATGTGTATTATCAGTGGAGCGTACACTACACATCCATTTGAATAAGCTGTTATTATGGAATTGATAATGTATTCTAGTTCCTCTTCTTGGCGTTGATGCAAACTACAAAGCACTTTTGTAAGTTGCTCTGGTCCTGATCTCCCTCATCTTCCTTTCAGTTTAAATCCTCTTTTCTACTCTGGTCGCCCTTAACAAACCCATCAAATACTTTCTTTCTTTTACTCTTTCATCATTTTCTAAAATATTTTTCAAAGTGTAATCAACCTTTCCAAATTCCCATTTCAGCTCAGCATAATGTATTAGAGTGAGTGCAGTCAGAGCTGCTGGTAAAAAGAATTAATCAACATCTTCTGACCAATCAGAGTGCAGAGTTCAGCAGCACTGTGTGTGTGTGTGTGTGTGTGTGTGTGTGGATGTTTAAAAGCCTATTATGAACATACATATTATATTAAAATTAATTAAAATAATTTCTATTCAGATTGTTTTGATTATTTTCAATGCTTTTAATACTGGAATTGAATATCTTGTATATTACACACAATATCTTATTCTGCAGCTAAAATAAAAACATATGTTATATAAGGATAACTAATATTCTACTTTTATAAGGTCACATGACAGTATAAATCAATCCTCTCTGCATCGCTCATGCTCAGTCCTTGGTCTTATTTTATGGACGAGTCCAGGATCTCTTCGTATTCCTCCCTCTCGCACTTTCCACCACGGAGGACTTTGACAAGGCCGAGTGCGAGGACACTGATGACGATGATGACGGCGCCGATGACATCACAAGCGGAGGGGAGCATGTGCAGCACGAGCAGCTGCAGGATCATCGCCACCACGAGCTCCAGGTGCTGCACCTGAGCAGCACACACGCAAGATCAACACCAGCAATTTAGTCCGTCAATTTATTAATATTGCATTTTAAAGACACAAAATATGAGATATAATATCAAAGTTCCTGCCACCTTTCACTCATTAAAAACTACATTAGTATTTTGTGTAAATCCAATTTATAAGCCTTTTTTGATCCTAGTGTTGCAGTTCAAGAACTTTAATGCTACTTGCGGATAATCATTATAATTTCAGTAGTATAATGCTCACTGCAAAACAACAACAACAACAACCACAACAACAAAAAAACAATCATTTCGTTAAAATGCAAGTGGCAGCTAATTAATATAATGCTAGTTTACTTTAATGAGAAGTTACCATAATGCTAGTTTCATCTAATTTCTATAATCCTATAGTGTCTGTATAACCCTGTTTATCGTCTTTTAATTTGTGCTTCTAGCTTGTTTCTTGTAATCTTTTTCAAGCTTTTTTATTAGAATATTAGATCCTTTTACTAGTTGCTTTTGTAGATTTACATGTAAGTTTTTTTGTCTGTTTACTGTATTCTTGTTTCTTCTAATGCTAAGTTGTTGTTACACTACTTCATGATTAGCATGTGCTCAAATTTTAATATATATTTATAATTTTGGTAGTTTTAAGTCTGGATTGGGGGATTAGTGTTGGAGGACTTACTTAGAGAAGATGTGCACATAATGCTAGTTACTGTGTTGACTAGCACAGTGTGAAGGCAGTGATTAGCGTAGGTGTGTGTATGTAATGCTAGTTACTGTCTTGACTAGCGCAGTGTGAAGGCAGTGATAAGATGTATATATAGTGCTAGTTACCGTGCTGACTAGCGCAGGGTGGAGGCGTTGCAGGCCGTAATAAACCCCCAGGAAGGCGATGGTGGAGCAGAAGCAGATGGATAAGAGGAAAAGCCAGGTTTCTACATCGTCTGGAATTACGGGTTCCTGCAGGAGGAACATGGAGCAGCAGGACCAGAGAGAACCCATCCATCCAAAAGTAAACAATGCTGTCCACATGCTCACCTGCTGCCTCACACACCTGCACAGGTATACACACTCTTTATACAGTACATCATCTACTTTTTGAGTAGTACAGTATTTCAACACATTGTACACGTTAGTGTACTTACTAGGATTATTAGTCTCATTAGTCCCCCAGTGCTAATACTAGCTTATATGTTGCCTCGTTTATTATTATTATTATTATTATTATTATTATTATTATACTTTATTCACAAACCTGTACAAAATCATGGAGAGCGCTGCCATCACTCCCGCCAGAACCATCAGGACGTAACCAAATGCCTCCTTCCAGAACCCGAGAGCCCTGTCCTCACTAGCTAGGTTGGGGATTAAGATGAGGCTGAGTCCAAAGACACTGCAGAAGACAGAGATGGTGTCCGTCACACCGAGCTGCTCATCGACGAGCAGGAATGACAGGATGGCACTGAACACTGTTGCACTCGCTCGCCACACGATAGCTCC
>CM059218.1:32317327-32337327 GCA_030347435.1 Clarias fuscus
TATAAATGAGCAGATTTTAAGTTTTTTATTTACTTTCAAAAGAAAAATAATGAAAGGGGGGAAAAAAAAGTCATGCGAACACATGAGGCTTTCCAGAGCGAAACCTCGTCAAGTCTGAAAGCAAGACAAAAATAAAATAAAATACATGGAAATATATTTAGATTTATATATATATATATATATAGCTATATATATGGAGATATAAAACTTGAAATAAAGTTGCACACTAACAGTTCGATGTTAAACAGCCGGAGTTAATCAGCTGCACAGGTGGAGTTTTTGCATAGATCGTTAATGTGAAGTAACAGCGTAACACTACAGCAGGTTTAATCGCTCAGAGCAGGGAAACTGATTGTTATCAAACGCTGAATTCATCACGCAGGTCGTCATAGCAACACTGCGGTTCAAGATCTGTCTGTTTTTCTGCGTTCAAACTCCGCCTCCACCACGCAGTGGCAGGGGCTAACGCCGAAAATTACAACAAAATAAAATACAGAGGCATTTACAGCGGTTCTTAGAAAACACACTGCTGCTACAGAACACACACACACACAGTCACAAACACGCACTCACTCTCTCACACACGCACGCAAACACTTATATAAATTATATATATTATATATTACACTAATTACATAAAAACAGTGTACAGTTAGATAGTGTGTTACAGTGAAGGTTAGCAGCAGTGCTAATCCAACACACACACACACAAAACACACACATTCATGATTTAAGATGATGGTATGTGTCAACCAAGTGTCAAGTGGACAAGATTGTAGTGTAAAGGGAAGAACTGACATTACTACACATCAAATGCTAGTCGCTAACCCAAATGTTAGCAACTAATTACAAGTAGCAACCACTAACCACTTAGTGCTAGCTAACCCAAACACTAGCGGTTAACACACATGCTAATATGTAAGCAAAGTTAGGCTGACTGGGGAAGAAGTGCCTGTAAGAGTTCTTGATTAAAAGGCAGCCGTATTGAAGCCAGACTGAGCGGTGTGGCAAAGCTATCTCTACAAAAGTCGCTACAAAACGATTAAGGATTGTCCTGTTTTAGTTCCCACATTTGTAAAATTCTGACTATGGAAATGTTTAGTGAAGTTTGAATTTCTGTTTGATTTCAAGATACAAAAAAAGAAGAAGAAGAAATAAAATACTA
The DNA here is from genome assembly GCA_030347435.1 of Clarias fuscus. Taxonomy (NCBI): domain Eukaryota; kingdom Metazoa; phylum Chordata; class Actinopteri; order Siluriformes; family Clariidae; genus Clarias; species Clarias fuscus. The sequence goes on from CM059218.1 coordinate 32,318,493, forward strand.
AATAACATTGAGTTTCCACCACATTTTTCATTTTAACATGCAATACCTGAAGTGGCCACTAGTGGCAGCGCACTACATCACCATCATTACTGGTTCAGCACTCAGTATTTATGTGCAATATTTACTGTGCATCATTTCACTCACACAATAGCACATTCTAATAAACCGTTCCAGCTTTATGCTAACGCTGAGGCGTCAAATCTCACCACAACTCTCTGACTGCTTCAATTATTTTTTTGGCTTGCTTCACAGTTCTGAAATTAGGCACAAGTTGTGAATTATACAAAATTTTATGTAAATTTAATCACAAGATTAATCAAATAATCTAAATTGTGAATACACTACACAGTTTGATGTTCTAGCTAGTGCGTATATATATTTCCTAATTGCCTAGCAACAGTGTTCAAATGACCGTAACCACTCAAACGTTAAGTGTATCGCATTTAAAATTGTAAGTCGCTCTGGATAAGAGCGTCTACCAAATGCCTAAATGTAAATGTAAATTTCCAGCTCGGTGTTAACGTTTCTCAACATGGCATTGCCAATTGTATTTGTTCTTTGTCTTTTCTCACAATTCTTCTAACACGCATGAGAGAGATGTTAGCATTCTTGGCTAGTTTCCAACGTTTCTCTCTCTCCTTACTTTACCTACATTATAAACATCCGTGTCCTGGCCAGCTTATGCCTAAAGCGTTTTTCAGTTGCTCAGCAACAGTGTTAGCTTGACTTTTATCACTCAGATGTCGAGTGAACCGTGCTCATTTTACTCACCTAGCATTGCTAGTTTACTCGCTTAGACTCTTGGGACGCAACATTAGCAAAATATAAAACTATTCATACAAGCCTTTTTGTAATGATACACCATCACATCTGAGAGAAATGTTAACCTTCTGGATGATTCTGTCGCATTTCCACTGTTGCCGCGTCTTTCGTTAGCTAGCTAGCATATCCCTGGTGTGTACAGTATATTTCCAAGCTGTTTGGTATCACAGGTGTAACTCCCAGCACTGGTCTGTTTGATTTTGTACAAGGCACTAATTTGCAATATTAAAGTGAACATGTGTAGAAATGTGTGTTGCTAAATCAAATTTACGTAACAGAGCTAAAGTGGACGGAAATGGCTTTTTGATTTACGATTATCTACGGTTCTTCCCTTCTTCCGGTGCAAGCAAGTGTAAATGTATAATGTGTGAGATTTTGACAACCACAACGTTCCCTTCAAGCCAGAACCCTAATAAAGTGTCCGAAAGCATCAGCCTCATGTCTATTTATTATCTTTATCTTTCTTATTATTAGTAGTAGTATTACTATTCTCAAATGTAGTGAGGGATGGAACCAGCCGGCTGTTTTATTCAGATCGCGAGGAGTAGGGTTTGTTTGTGATAAAGGTTAAGACATACTGAACATGAAGCCTTGGTGGGAGTTTACGATCTCTCTCTCTCACACACACACACACACACACACAGTCACACACACTGACACACACAGTCCGTCTCCGCACTGTAGAAAAGTGTGTATTTCCTCTGTGAGCGAGCTTCAAGTAGATCATGGAGACAGATCAGAGATCACCAGTTTGTCCATTTTGTTTCCGATATCAGACGTAACAGGAAGCTCCTCACACTCGTAATCATCGTCAAAAGACCTGCGACAACACACACACACACACACACACACACACATGCACAGATACGCCAGTAACTAAAATGTTCCACATCAGATTTTTCTATTCTAAATGCTAACACAAAATCTCAAAGTTGCTAATTAGTAACTAATTAGACTGATTTATAAATATCAGCATCTTGCAAATGTTATAAATGCTAGTATAATTGCTATATATATATGTGTGTGTGAAAAATATATATGTTTGTGTATTTGTGTGTGTGTGTGATTACCCATCGTGCAGCTGCTCACTGACCGTCTCCTCCGCTACCAGGATCTCGTACTCCTCTGATGCGTACTTATCCCAGTCTGAGGGCTCCGGACCCTCACTCTCCACATCCTATATACACACACACACACACACACACATTAAACACACTACCTTCAGTGCATTACAGACATACAGACTAGAAAAAAGATAAATATGGGGTACAAACTAAAGACAGACAGACAGACCTTCTGTACGGAGAACGGGTCTCTCTGCTCGTGGTCCAGGTATTTATCCAGGTTAAAGAACGTGTCGAAAAATATGTGAGCCATCCTGCAGCGCTTCAGATCACGCAGAGTGATCTTACCTATAGACACACATACACACATTCAGAAATACACTACAGTATGCACATATTAACAATATACTTTAGAACTTTTAGAAATTGTCCTTGAACCCTGACGGTACAGCGTGCAGCGTGGATGAAAGTTTTAAAATGAAATTTTGGAGCCTGCGGTATGTTTAGAGAACCTGATTGAGACCATGTGGTCACAGTTTAAAGGCTTGCCGCTTGTAAGTGCTTTTTATGAGTTGGCCCTTTGAAAGTGTTACATGGCACAGCGCTGTCGGTGAGAGTGTTACTTTAAAGACCGGCACGTTTGGGAGCAACTTTACACTGCGTGTCAGAGTTAACAGTGTTCGTTTTTTGTTTGTCATTTGTTTGACAGAAGCTGTGAGAGTTCATTTTTACACTGATATTGATATTTTTACACTGAGTGAGTTATGACAGCGGTACTTTTGAGACTCCCAATGAAGGAGTCTCAATAGTAACGTCTTTCGCTAATGAAAGAGTTACTTTACAGAGTGTTAGCTGTGAAAAGATTACTTTTGAGCAAGTTACATTGTAGAGCATTACTTTACAGTGGTTACTTTTGAGACCGCGACTTTACGGAATGTTACTTTTGCGTGCACTATCTTATAGATCAGTCCTTTAGAGCTTGTTACTTTTGGTAGAGTTACTTTTGAGAGCATTACTTTACAGAGCACAACTTTTGAGAGTGTTACTTAACAGTGTAACCTTTGAAAGTGCTTCCTTTGATAGAGTTACTTTACAGAGTGTTACTTTTGAGAGCATTACCTTTGAGTGTTACATTTGACAGTGTAACCTTTGGGAGTGTTATATCACTTTTGACACTTGCTTTTGCCCGCGATCATGCTTGCCGTAAGCTTGGTCATGGAAGTTTTATGCAGACAATCAGAAGGATTAGTTGCTTTAAAATGTTTTTAGGTAAATTTTTTTAGGTACATTTTTTGGTTGACCTTTGACATTTGACCGGGTACTGACCTTGGCTCTCTGGTTTGACGAGATCAAGCATCTGGCACAGCAGATCTTGAAACGGCAGAGGTTCGATTCCCATGCCCTCCATCCGCTCACACTGTTCCTCATAGAAATACTCCAGCTCATACATGGAGAGAACTCCATCACCGTCCATGTCCATACAGCGGAACCAGTACTCTAAACTGCACACACATCATAAACACACGGTACACTTTTTTTTACACACATTACTTTGTTCATGTCATCACAGTTTGTTTTTTCTTTTACCAAACCACATGGTTACCTTGTTGGGTTCTTCTTGTCCTCTTCTGAGATGAGGAACCAGACAAACTCAGCATAACTCATACGTCCTTCTCTCTGCACAGAGTTTCCCCTGAAAAACACACACACATTTTCCGAATATGCTCATAATTAAAAATGGGAACAGTAAAGATGTAGAACTTTGTGAATAATGGGCTGAAGATGGTGGTGGCGGTGTTGCAGTCTCACCGAGTGACAGCTCCTGAGAAAAGCCTCTCGATGATCCTGCTGGATGAGGCTGTGATGATACAAAGAACATTTCAGTACAAACTCCATTTTTAGTTCATCACCTAAACACATCCTCATGAACGTGTTTCAATTAGGGCTGGGCAACGCGGCAAAAATATCACACTGCCACAGAAATATAACACACTGCCTGCGAGCTCACGGAACATGATAGCTTTCACAATATTTAGTTCTGCTGAGGTTCGATAAAGACGTTCCTGGGAAACTGCAGTGTCACTTTTAAAAAAGGAAAACATAAATATAATAAGAAATTATTTTAAAAACAGGAACGGGAGACAAAAATTGGACCAAAGTTCCCTTAAATAGGTTCATAATGACAATATCTCACAATACTGACGTCATAAGATCACTCTGTCCAGCTCTATTGTTTAAGAAATAAAACAAAGAAATAAAAGTATTATTAATGATTAAAGATTTTTTGATCGGCATATTCACTACCAAATATGTCTAATAAAAATAGTTACATTAAATACAGTCATGTGTTTACTGGGTCCACAATAGAAATAAAAATAAATCACATCAAAAAAAATTATTATTTTTTCCTTCCCAACAAAACTGGATTGTAATGAAAACATCATTATTTTCTGCTTTTATAATTTTCTTTAGCATTAAATAATTAAATTAAATAAAATGAATTTATTCATCAATAAGGAATTACTCATCGTCTATACCACTTCATCCTGTATAAAGGTGGGACTCAAACCTGACCGGGAATCGAACCCAGACCTTGGAAGTGCAAGGTGACATTGCTAACCACTACACCACCGTGCAGCCCAATAGTCAGTTAGTAGAAGTTTAATAACTATTTAATAGAATTGATTTAATTTTGGATTATGACATTAAACATACATTATATCTGATTGTTCAAACCTTTTCTATGAAGTTTTTTTTCCTCATTTCTGTCTTAAATATTTTTTCTATTAACAGCACGTTTTGCTTTTTCTCTTAAAATAAAAACATAAAAGAAATATTAAATAAATATTTAATCATACTGTAATTTTTACTATGTTTAAGATAATTTAACTTTACATGACATGTTTCTGCGGTGTTCCTCCATACCCCTAATAGCACAGAGTTTCAGTTAGCGGTTGATGCTAACTTTCATTATAGTGTAATTTTATTTATTCTAAGCATTTTCTGAATAATTAAACAAAACATCTGAGGTAAATGTTGACGTTCCGGATATTTCTGTTTCATTTTCTACGTCAGTGGGACTTTTACTGTCTGTTTTAAAGAGTTTTCAGCTAAACACTGCCTAGCGAAACTGTTATCCTTTAAGTGTGTGTATGTTAAAGTTTTAAGATGTAGCATGTGACTGAGCTTTAAAGCTAAAGGAATGAATTCTTAAACAAGCATCAAATAAAAAGGAAAGAGTCTGTTTTGATTCTTTCAAATACATAAACAGCAGCACTTGTGGTTTGTTTATAGCTGTGTGTATAATGTCAAAACAGTGTGTGTGTGTCTGTCTGTGTGTGTGTCTGTGTGTGTGTGTGTGTGTGTGTGTGTGTGTGTGTGTGTGTATTGTTTCCTCACCGTGGTCGTTGTAGCGGGAGAGATCTTTGGGGTCGATGAAGAGGTCGTGATCGGTGTCCAACTCCCAGAACTTACAATAAATGACATAGAAGTGTTCATAAGAGAAATAATCTGTGATCTGATTAATGTCGTCCTCCTCCTCCAACAGGGCCAGAGTCTGTACACACACACACACACACACACATCAGAATTTATACTCATGCTCTTTTAGAATTATATGTAATATTATCATAGTATCTACATTATCTAGCTAGCTATTTATATTCAAAACACTGGACTATTATTTTAACTTAATAATAATTATAATAATATAGTAATAATTGTACAAGCATTAGCTAGCTAACATCATGTTACAGTAAGTTAATGTTTGTCAGCTAGTTTAAATGAACAGTTTTATCTTTCAATCTTGTAGAAACATGGAGGATTATCTCACAATGATTTTTTTATTTATTTCAAAATATATTTAAAGAGTAAATAAAAACGGAGCCGCTTTCAGCTTGGCTTTTAAAGCAGCTGATGCCAAGAGGAATCATAAATTAAAGTTTAAGTGAGTTTTAATCTCTATTTATTTCACATTTTACATTTACATGTCTTATCTAAATGTTTTGATTGTTTTTATAAGAAAAAAATATGATTATAGTTATTTATATATAATTATATGTTGGAAGTAGGTAATCTTGGTAATATTTTTGGGTGGCTGGAACAGATTATCTGCATTTACATTAATTCCTATGGGAAAATGCGTCTCACATGACGAACTTTTACCTTAAGAACATTTTTAATTCCTTTGTCGAGGATCCGCTGTATATTCAATTCACTTCAGTTAAATTTTATTTGTATAGCGCTTTTAACAATTGTCATTGTCGCAAAGCAGCTTCACACAATCACAATTATGGAAGTTTGTATGAAATGTGAATGTGTAGGAATCAAATTGATCAGATTATATATATGTATACACACAGTATGTATGGTGGGCAGGAGTGCACATCATTTTGCTCTTTCGTATGTATTACAAGTTTTGTTTGACCGTTTGCCTGCATCTGCTTCTGTAAACAAAAATATCATTGAATGTCATGTTTATTATTAAACCATTAAGGATCCACAGTTATAGAAACCCTGTGAAGCGAGCAGCCTGAGCGCGGTGCGTGTTCACTATGTTAGGCTCGGTGTGGATTTAGTGATACTACTTTTAAACGAGTAGTTCACCCCCGGTTCTCCTGTTTGTTTTTAGCGAGTCTTAGTGTGACCTCGGAGCTTTTCACAAGAGCTTTAAATAAGCCTGAACCGACAGCGAGTGTTCAGTAAGAGAAGTGCTTGTGTTTGACGATGAAAGAGTGTGTACCTGCAGGAAGTTGCTTCTCCTGAGCTCAGTCATGGTGATCCTGCCTGTCCATGAGCGATTCACTGTGTAAAATATCCTCTGGATCACCTACACACACACAAACACACGCACACAGTCTTGTCACCTCACAAACACAGGGAAATCATTCCAAAAGCACATTTTTTCATACAGGACAAGTCTTATTGAAGGAAGGCCATGAATGGACAGTTCCGAGGACAGGTTGGAGGAGGACGGTGGTGTCCATCAGTGTTTAGCAAGTGGAGTTGTACTGTATGTACACTGTGTGTGTGCTATCTTGCTAATAGGTTGTGCTAAAGTGACAATAGCTGAACACTAAAATTTCAAAAGCGGCTTCTGCTTCCTGGACGTTTTTGTGCTTGAGGGAGAGATGGAACAGGAAGCGACCAAATACGGGCAAGTGTGTTAGAGGGCAGCGGCCGCACTGTTTCCGTGATGTCACACTTGACTATAATTACTAGCTCCTCCAACACACACACAGAGCAACAGGCGGGTCTGTCCCAGCTGTCCACAGACAGACAGACAGATAGATAGACAGACACGCCGTTCTCCGTGTCCGAGTTTGACGAACTCAGATTTAAAAATAATCTCACACTTTCTAGGGACCGTGGGGTTATGCTTCAGCTACAGAATGAAAAGACAAGTACAGGCTTGTAAAGACAACATGGGCTGCCTGAGTGATGAGTGATTCTGATGCTTTAACGCGACAGAGTGAAAGCGACGTACGGTGGTGATGTAGCGGGAATGGAATTCAGGAGCGTCCTTTAAAAACGTCAGACCAGGATGAGTGTCCACGATGTCCTGAAAAGGAAAAAAAAAACAACTAGCATGATTAGACAGAAATGAACAAGACATGAACACAAAGATTTGACACACACACACACACACACAGAGACACAGACACACAGACATACATATATACAAACACACATGGCTCTGACCTGTAAGAGGGGGATGAAGTCTTCTTGTTCCAGGTACGTGCAGCCCGGCTTGGCCAGCAAGTAAACAAACTTGGACGCATCATCATAGCAGCTGTGTAACAACCTGCAGAGACAGAAAGGCCTCGTGTAGGTGTGTGTCCAGGGCTTGAGGCTGGATCCGTAATTCTGAATCTCTTGAACTGTAACCTAATTCTGCATCTCATTTTCTGGATACGTCTGCACAGACAGTCTGCACCGAAATTTCTCTGCATTCGTAAATGTTTGTAAAATGGCTAAATGTCTCCACAATCGTTTAGTCATAGTGACGTCTTCAGATTGAAAATGATACCAACTGTAGATGGTAATACGATGAGAATGAGGCCAAACATGCATCACTGGATATACACCAGTCAGTCAACACTAACACCACCGCCAGGTGAACTGACCAGTACTGATTATCAGCCACAGCCCAGTAAACCGGTGACTGGATCACGGGGACCCAAGGCTCAGAAAAGCCAATGCAGCACAAATCTGTGAAAAATGTTCATGCTGGCTGTGAAAGAAAGGCACTAGAACACCCAGTGCACCACAGTTCACCGTACACAGGGCCCAGCAGGCAAAGAGCCCATGGCCCCCAACACGGCCCCCAAACTCCCCAGATCCCAATCCAAGCTCGGTGTGATGCACCGGGGAAACAAGTCAGATACATGGAAGCCCCGCCCCACACCCCAACCAAAGGAACCTCTGCAACGTCCTGGAGCCAAACATCACAATGCCCCACCAAATGCCCTGTGAAGCCACATCCCGAGGGGCAAAGGCAAACCTAAAACCTGGTTTTAAATGTTAATGTTTTTATTGTTATGGCTGATATCTGCATCTGCTCCTACGTACACTTCGTATTGTTCATGAAGGTTTGGATCGAGACAGCTAGCTCTCAGCATTCAGCTAATTAGCAATTTTGAGAGATCAGGAACAACACTGGTTGTGGTTAGCATCAACTAATGTTTTCCCAAAAATAATTACTGGTACTCTGGGTGACCTATAAATGGTACCTACAGTATGGGATGAAAGAAATTAACTCTCTGTTGTCATGGCGAAATGGCCTGATGTACCATTTAGTGGTCGTTTCTGACTTGTTTTTTCCCGCTAGAAACACAATAACAAAGCCTCCTCGAAGCTAGTCATGCTTACAGTATATACTGTTTACCTTCTTGTGTAAAATCCACAGGATGGCCAAAGAATCTATTTCTGAGTTTCAGGTCTAACCACACCAGCTTAATGATGGAGCTTTAAGTCCTTCAGATGTTAAAAAGGTTTGAAGATGAGTATGTACACTACATAAGTACTTAGTGTGTAGACATGCAGTTTTTAAATCAGACATGCTGATTTTAAGCAGCAGAAATATAAGCTCTTTAATTAAATTCAATTAAGTTGTATTTACACAGCTTTTAACAGCGGTCATTGGCAGAAAAAAAGTCACAATGTAATCTTCATTCCTTTTCCTTGCTGTAAGTGCTGTCTTATTACAGAACACGTCCATTTCAGTAACAGCAGCGGCCGTGGTGCCATCAAACCCCATGAACACCGCATCCATCTTGGTGACAGCTAGCTCTCGGATGCCTTTCACCATCTGGGCCGGCGAACGTAGCACACGTATTCTACCTTGTGAGATGCCTGACATAAAAACATTTGGTAACTGTAGATTGATAGTCCAAGGAAATCTAGATCAGATTTCGGAAAAGTCTCGGGCCAGGTCACCTGTAACAGCGCCAAATCCAGGTTTGGTATCACTCTGTCAAAACGATGGTGATAAAGATAAAGATTTCTGCAGCATTTTTGCAAAATATCCTCAGACGTACAGGAAGCTTAAGATGTTAGAGAGGCAAGCCGTCTGGTGAAAAGGTCAGAAACATCTAGTTTGGGACTCTTTGGTTAATATTTTAGCTTGTTCAAGTCCGGATTGGTCAGGACACAGAGCCAACTAACTTAATGCACGTGTTGAGTGAGGACACACGGATGTGCTTAAGGAGATAAAGTTGTAGCATGAGATTCGATTTGGTTATGTAATGTAAAGTGTTGCTCAGAAACAGTCTGGAAATGTGAATCTTTCGGTCATCAAACTTGGCATGTTTTTGCCACTCAGCTGTACCATGATTAACCATGATTTTTGATATTTGTATGATATTTGAGTCAACTTGTAGGCCCTAACATCTTCACTTATTCAGCTAAAATTTGTGAAGATCCAGTTACATAAGTCAAGCCATGAACTACAGGAGTTCCAGGGAGGCCAGGGTTTCAGATGTGAAGCACACAAGCTCACATCTACACAAAGGTCCAGATAAATGAATAAAAGTATTTAATGGCTATAAGAGTTAGCTTTTAACGCTTGACTGGTTTATAGCTACAAATATATGGTTCATGTCCAACGTCGCTGAACTACAGACTGTTCTCTATCCAGTTTATCTGTTATGACACAGAACTTTTTTGGGTTTTTCAGTAACCATTGCCATATGTACAGTATCTAGGTTTGATATTTATGATTAGAGCACCATGTCTGGTCAAAACACTTTATAAAACTCTGAGTGAACATTTATATTCTGTATTATTGTATTATTCAAGGAATGAATCACTTGATTAATATATCAAAAGTTTGAAGCTATATAAAACTATATAAACTTTATAAACTTTATATATAAAACCTATATATATATATATATATATATATATATATATATAACCTTTGGCATAATGTTGCAATGTTGCAAGATGTATTAATATTTGGATATGTTATGAATTCCACCCACTTAACCTTTGGATCAGTTATTGATTTGAGGTAGCGTTCAGGATTTACTCACTTTCGCCACGTGGCGATAAATGAATGGACAGAGACGAAGCCAGTCCTCTCTCCTCCTGCACAGTTAAACATCGCGGCCTTCCAGTACAGCGGACACCCGCATGCCTGCGTACAAATCACACGTACGGATCGTAATATTTATTTCAGACCTAATGACATTTTCACAGTAAACACCTGAATAACGTCGTTACAAGAGAATCTTCTGCTAATTCCCGGTCACCTTGGCGATCTTGCCCATCTCGTAGATGTCGGCCTTTTCCTCCTGCAGCTTAGCGAAGGCCGCCTCGATTTTCGCTATGGCCTCGTCAAAATTAACACTGAGGTTTGGGAGACCCGTGGGAAAATAAAAACGTGGAATGTTAACGGAGGGAGGAGGTGGTGCAGGTGGGGGAGGAGTGGGGGAGCGAGGGATGGGAGGAGGAGGAGGAGGAGAGACGGGTTTCTTCTCCGGCTGAATCTAGAAAGAGAGGCGCAGAGAAGGAGAGACTGGGTTAGATCAGGGTTCAGGTAATATTTTCAAAGCGTGCCTACTTTGCTTGTTTATTTTGTTTCAAAATCATCTAACTGGCATATTCTGTATTATTCATGATTCATGGTCAAGTGTCTTTTTGCATACCTGTCCTGCTGGAATCTATGTAGAAGATAAACCTTCTTTAAATATTTAACACAAACATTTTTTTGTTTATAATTTATTTTCATTTGAAAAATAAATTCATGCACTTGTGCGAATGTAATAAACCATATATGCAGATATAATCAGTATATTCATAACTTGAATGATGAGAGACTAATGCTGTTGGTGAAAGTGAAACTTGAAACCCGACTACAGAGGAAAATATAGAAATGATCATTTTAACTGATTATTAATGCAGCAGAAAAGTCTTTTAAGCCTACTTTATAATGCTGTTTAGAATCGTCTATTAAAGCTTCGCCTCCCACCCAACTGATCTACTGTAAAAAGAAAAACATCAGCATTCAATGTGTTGCGCAGTATATCCTCGTCATCGCAATGTTTAAATGATAAAGAATGATGACACGTTTCCTCACCTACAAATGACATCTGTTACTCAAAGAAACAAGTTAATAAACATCATATTCAAGAAATAAATGGTGCTCACATGGTGGATCACACTCACACACTGATCCACATACGGATATTACATTTAAATTTGTTTGTTTGTTTTTAGTAAAGAAGAAGAAGAAGCCAAGACTCTGTAGTATTCCATGGTTGGTCCTGATGGCGGGTGGAAATGAGAGATGAGAGATGCCAGGTGGGTTTAATGGGACACCACTGACGTTTTTCATTTATTTATCATGAATAATAATCTACCCCTACAAATAGAAGTCTCAGCTCCTCTACAACAGTATAATATGGTATAATACTAAAACACTGTAAGATCATGTAACAATGTAACATTATTACTGAGCGCTATGAACTGCAATGAAATGTAATACCATAATGCAATATGCAGTGTAACACAGTGTAATAATACAATGTCAATGTAAAGCTGTAACAGTACACAGTAATTACACGTAAGAATGTAACGGAATGCAAATTTATAACACAAAGTAAAACTGTCACATAGTACAGTATAACACTGTAATGCAATGCTAAGCTGTAACAGTGTAATATTATAATTCCATGTAACAGTGTAACGGAATGCAACTGTAACACAAAGTAACAGTGTAACACTGTATCACTGTAATTCAATGTAAAACTAATGGTGTGACACTACAATTCCATGTAATAGTGTAACACAGAGTAAAAAATGAACAGATTGGAAGACTGCAACATAATTATGTAACACCGCAATGTAATTTAACACTGTAACAACAATTTAACAATCTTACACAGTGTGACACGAAGTAATGAAATGTAACGGTGTGTTACAGTGTAAATGTAGATGAAGCAATAGATAAATTGGAATGCAATGCAGCAGGTCAGTACAACGTAATGCTTTAATGAAACGGAACAGGATGTAACACGCAATGTAACAGTGCAATGTAGCACTCTAATGCAATGTGAATGTGTAACGCTATGGAACAGTGCAAAACAGCATCATCTCATGAACCTGTACAACGCAGTACCAGTGCAATACTACAATGTAACATCGTCACATATAACACAGTGTAACAGGGAAATACAGCGTAACAATGCAGAGTTCGATATTCCACACCTGACATCCTAGAACCCTGCTGGTTAGAATGAACATCACTCAATGCTGTCTTAGTGCACTAGACTGATTTGGAACCCGGAAAAGATTGCACTATGAACAATAATTAGGAACACTACATCAGTGGTAAGTAAACATTTGAGCCACTATACAGTACATATGTGTGCACACAGACTGTACATAACCCTGACTGCACAGAGACACTGCACGGGGGCAGACCAAGGTATTTCAGGACATATTGTTACTGCCCCATTACAAACTGCATAAGACGTCTACTGTAAAGATGTGTGTGTGTGTGTGTGTGTGTGTGTGAGGGCAAGGATGCTGTTTTGGTCTTTAAGCATGGCATGCACACACTCTGATTTCTAATTCACACCCGGGACACCTCGGGTTATTCACAGCTGACAGCGAACTCGCAATTCTGTCTCTCCAAGGACCAACACACATCAAGGGTAAATATCTGCTCGCTTAAAGGCCACAGGCAGGTGTGTATCACACCACACGCTCGACAGAGTTACTGAACCAGTGGTTCTATTAAACGAATTCTGTTTTGAGAAAATGTAACACACACTCGCACACACTCAGCAAGCAACCTTTTAAAGATGAAGCTTGAAAACATGAAAGGTCACAATTTAGCAAGCTAGCATACAGCTAGTTAGCATGTTGCACACAATAATACGGTCATATAGACCAAAAAAATGAGAGAACCATAAGGAACCTCATAATTTCCCCATTAATCGTAATTTAAATGTGCATCAGTTGCTCGTCCAGTGTTTATGGGGTCTGCAACAAGTAAAAGACTTCCTGCAAATCCTCCAATAAAATATGAGCACGTTCCAGGCTTTCCAGCGGAACACTAAACACACTGAGGTACGGAAAGAATAATATGTTATGAAGATTCTGAGATGTAAAACCTTCTAGCCGGGTGTGTTTAAATAACGTTACATAGAATGATGTACAAAAGGAAACAGCAGACAGGAAGCAGCACATTTATCATAATTTCAAGTTGTTTCTCATGGACTTTCTTGGAAATCACCTGAAGACCTAGAGGCGTAAAAAGCTGGTGCGTGGTGTTGATAAGGACCAGGATGAAGAAGAAGAACCTCAGATGAACGAACGAAGTGCTTTTTAAACTCAGCAGGTTCAATTAACATGAGGTTTATTTTCGGGCTCTTAGGATCTAGTTGGAGATTAACTCGGTTTAATTAAAGTGACTGAGCCCATTTCCATTCATCAGGTTCTTCAGGTCCTCATCAGAACTTGGAATGGTGGAGTCATAATGAGTCTTAATGAGAGTTTCTTTTTGAGCAATATTGGACTTTTATCAGGATGCTCCTCGCTTTGATATGGCTGCTCCTCTAAGCCAATCAGAACACACTTATACTCTCACACTTAAACCCACAGCGTTTTTACAAAACAAACACCGATTAATGTTTAATATCTGATGAAATTGAAACAGCACTTGTTAGTGCACTTAGAAATTAGACCGGACGGTATTGAACACAACAGCTGTGACTGAGGACATTGCCCCCCCCACCCCCCCCACCCCAGTCCACCACATTCACTCGGACACTGTATTCCTGTCGCCCCTATTAATAGCCGTGTTGGTATCTGCCTGTGAATAGTTTTGTCTTCCCCGGCATGTGCAAGTTAGCTCCGATGTGTGTGTGTGTGTGTGTTTTTATTTATTTTATTTTATTACTAGACTGACCTGCGCTCGCTGGAAAGATTTAAGCCTTTTCTTGAAGCGTGATGGCAAGACAAAGTCACAGCCTCGTGCCAAAAACTCCAGCTCCCCCCGCAGGTCAGGGTCTTCCCTGAGCGAAGAGTCTTTTATCATCATGGTTGCAAAGTCCAGAGATAGATCAATCGAAGTCCGATCGTCCAAAGTGCTAAAACAAACTCCAAAGTCCTCTGTGACTTCCGCTTTAGAAGGTTGTAGGCCACGCTCTACAGCCCTCCTACGGATTTGCCTTGTCCCCTCCACCCTACACGCTAACACACACGCTCTTCAAAAACTCTGGTTGCAAGCTCCTGCCCACACGCTCCCACCTTCAAGATCTGGACACATGGAGGGATTCCTGGAGAATCGGAAGCTAGCAGGGAAGCTCAGGAGCATCGCCGCAGCAAGACGAGGCCTTCAGGCTCCTTCCTGCTTTCTCACAAACACAAAAACACTACTCGTGCACAAGTGCACCACCGGTGGATCCCAACTGTGCGAAACATGACCCTAGCGAGGGTCCGAATCCCAGACGAGTCCCTGATCTCAGCCTGCTCTGTCCTGACAAGCACAAGAGGGGCAGAAGGGTGGGGTGGGGGGCAGCTGTGTCAGATATCTCTGTGCCTGGATCAGCAAAGGTGCATTATGGGAAAGGGAAGGGAAAGGAAGGACCCCTCTCACACCCCCTCTCACCCCCCCCATCCCTGACCAATTTAGAGCGTCAAAGTTAAGAACGCAGAAGAAGCACAGGTGGCATGTTGATCCGGACTTTGTTTATGCACTCAGAGTAAGCAGCACTGAGCTTCAGTCGGTTCACAGGGGGCAGTTTAGGAACGGTCAGGCAAAGTGGACATGGAGTTGGAGGGGGGGGGGGTAAAAGATTAATACTAATTGTGACCCTGTAGGGGCCTGGGGGAGAGGGGCCATTTTGGGTTTGGGAGCCCAAAGGGGACCTGATTTGGGGTGAATCCACCAGTGCCAGGATGTAAAGGCCTATTCCCATACTAAAGAGTCAAAAGATGATTTGCAGTTTATACATTTATCAGGTCTATCATTAAATCTGAATCTTTGATCTGTAAGATTAAAATTCTGGCCTTCAAGTCTGTCCATCAAGTTTTCTACAGTTTTTTTAGTTTCCAAAGGAGCTTGAATAATGCCCATCCTTTATAGACAGGCTGGCCGGCAGGTATAGGTCGAGGTATAAATAAAGGTATATGGTATCTTTATGACAGCCTAAAGATACATGGATACGAACAGACAGGTAGTGAAAGCTAGAGCTGGGAAGTATAGATTAGTACATACACATGGTATGGACAAAAATATACAAATTAACACACTCATCATAAAAATGGATATCAGGTCATTATCAGCAGGATGATTGCGCACACACATATTTAACAGAAAAAAAACAATAATTTGGAGCACAAACGAAACACACAGCCATTTATTTCAGTGGTACAGTCCTGAAATGGCTTTTGATTTGCCGAGTCCAAGGAGCTCAGTGCAGATCTGAGAAAGAGGACGGTAGCTTTACAGCATCTCTCACAGCCATTTCTGAACAACTGCAGATTCTAAGATCAGTTTAAACTGCTGTTTGTAGGGACAAGTTACTGGGAGGTGGAGCCACTATGCCCAGGTCTGGAAGAAGATCCAATCTGTCCCCCTCAGCTGGCTGGATGGTGAGGAACATCTCAGGAAACACCAAGGCAAGGGCCTGCATGAACTGGAAGCTGCTGGAACACCAGTGTCTCTGTCTCCAGTCAAGCCAGTTTTATGTAATTATGGGCTGAAAAGCTTCCATCCAGAAACTGCACCCTTTCAAACTCACTACGTGTGTTTGCAGCACATTTTTGCTTTGCCCATGTGTAAGCAAATAGACAAAGAAAAGGCTTTCTGGAGAAACGTTTTGACCAGATGAGGCCAACCTCCAGAAAACTGTAAGCATGGTGGGGGTAGCATCACACTCTGGGGCTGTTTTACTGCCAGTAGAACATGGAAATCTTTATGGAGGACAAGAATCTCAAAATTCTTCAACAGAACCATCCGCTAGACTGTTGACACCTGTACATAATTAGGATCCCAAGAAGACAATGACCCCAAACATACATAACAGCTGGTTATGGAATGGATAAACCTTGGGGAGTCTTGAACCGTTTGGAAATTTAGGTTTAAAAGTCGGGTCTGTGTAATCGAATGCTACCAATTCTCCCAAAAAGAGAGGGCACATATCCAACCAGAATTCTGCCAGATGCTTGCTGATGGTGACCAAAAACCTCTGTTAATGGTCTACAAAACTTGCTACCGGACATTGATCCAAATTTTAGGTGTGATGTGAGTATTATTTTAACCGAAGATTGATTTCAGGAAACCTAGGGTGAAATCATTGAAAACCCAAAACTGCCATCAGATTCATGTTCATAATGAGTGTCCATACACTTCTGGCCACAGGAGCACATAGACAGGTGCAAACACAGAGGTATAGACAGATACGAAAAGTTGTAGATAAGAAGGTAGATGAAGACAGGTATAGAAATACAGATGTAGTGCCCTCTGGTGGTGCTGTGTGTTTAACATGTTGGAGGATCGAAGCAGAACCATGTTTTATGTCCTCAGTTGCCTATTTTATGCAGAGACACAGTGGATAACACACCCTAAGGAACTTTAATGTTTTTGCATAACTCACCCCAACCCCCTCATCCCCTCCACACACACCGACACCCATATACTCGACCCTCCGAACCCTCACCAGCATGCTCTGGTCTTGCAGCACTTCTCCTCTTTCTTTTCAGTTGTATAAATAACTCTGTGTACAGCAGGCCTCCTGACATTTCAGCTGCACATAGCTATCCCAGAATTCCCTGCTCTGCTGCCCCGACTCCCCGGCAGCTGTTCAACAAATATCAAACGCTTCAGATTCCAGGGAAGTGAATCTCGCCACGTTTGACGCCATCGGGCAGATCAGCAACCACGGAAACTCCGCGATCAGCTTGTCTGAGTAACAAAAGGTCTACGAACAAAAGTTAACAATGTTCATGCAAGAATTAATTAGCCAATCAGGAGTCTTTTTCTTACACACATACGATTCATCTTTACTTGGTTTTATTCTTTTATACATCACCCTTCAAGCTAAAAACTCGGCTAGTCTGTAATAAAACGCTAACAATTCTTTACAAACTACACCTCCTGATTTAAATGCCAGAATCCAGTTCATCCAGTGAAAGTTAATACTTTAATTGCTAGTAATTAAATCCAATATACAGCAAAAAAATAAAATAAAAATAATAATAACAATAAATTTGCGCCCCCCTGGTGGTGACAACGACAAACTGCCCCCCACCCCCACCCCCCAACCTGAGAACTCGCACTGTGCTAGGGTTAAATGAAGACATTGGGAATTTAATGATTACAAAAAGTTTTGGGTTGCATCCTAACTTCCACCAACATGTTCAATGAATGTTTAGTCTACATTTACGGCATTTGGCCCAGAGCTCTGTCCACGGTCAGAATAGAGCATAAATTGCTAAAACATCTGTTGCTTAATCTGCTGAATGGCTTATTAATAGACCCCCCCCCCCCCCCCCCCCGCATCCCCCTCTGCCCACCTCTTCTTTCTATCCAGGACAAACAATTTCTCACATGTCAAGTTAAAACAGCGTGAGACTCCAGTAGGCAGGCGTGTAGAGACACCAAGTGACAACAATTAGCATTAATATAAAATCCTACTTCAGTGTCGGAGTAACACACAGTCCATGTTTATGTGTGTTTGATGTGACAGTTCACTGGGACGTGTTCCAAATGGCAAAGGCTCCCTATTCCGTACACTGGAGGATCATGTGCACTATGTAGTGCACTAATATGGGCCTGTTAGGTCAAAGATCTCATCTATAATATCAAGTGTATTGTAGAACCGTAACTGTAACTTTACTTACTAGAACTTACTTTAGTCCACAATGTTGTTAAACACAGAAGGTGTTGATTAGTTGTCTATAACAGCAGCTCTAAAGGTAGCGATGATTTATATGAATGCACTCGCTCTGATACGTTAACGTCTTAATAGTAACCGCTTGTTCACGAGCACATACACCGCACACTTGACGTAAAAATGTGCGGCTGTTAGGATGGTGAGGTTTTTATGTTTGTGTAACATGAGTGGAAGGAGTCTCTACAAAACTGGAACTTTACATTTTGACACATCTTCCAGACAGAGGACTTTATGCTTCTTTCCGGTTTCTCAGGACGTGTCCACAATAAGTCCCCGAGAACTCCCGACCCCAGACATGGCTGATACAGTTGGAAGACATGTGAGAGTGTCGCTTTTGACATTCTTTCCTGAAATATCAATGATATTAGGCAAGAATGAGCAACTGTAACCAAGAATAAGCAATTTCCCTTTGGGATTAATAAAGTTCTTTAAATCTTGAGCATCACAAAGATTAACTTCCTTTTTTCTTTTCTTCTCTTGTGTTTAATGGTCTCTCACAAACCAAGTAGGTGCATACTGCCACCTGCTGGATCAGAGAGT
>CM059218.1:32342327-32372327 GCA_030347435.1 Clarias fuscus
GATTGGTTAGATCTCACAGATGAGCAATTACTGTATTTAGATTTTGATATCGATGGATCAGCCGCAGTAAACGAAGCACAATCGAGTATGGCAGCGCTGCTCATCCACCGGCATTCACTGCCGTAGTTAAACCATCCACTGGGTGTGGTTTATCTAGTCTACATAAGAGATCTATGGATGTGAATGAACTCTTTAATCACTTACCTACGCTTAACTCCCTGGACTGAATGAATTACTGACTCAGTGCTTGATGCTTGATGAGTCACTTGCCTGAACCTTTAAATGACTGACTTTTTATTAACAGTCTGGACTTGAATACTTGAATCACCGACCCTGCATTTGACTATAAGAACAGAGCAGACAGACTCATTCTGCTGAGGAGGCCGAGGTCTTTGGGAGCGCTACTGAAGACCTTGTTTGACTCTGTGGTGGCACCAGACATCTTCTACGAGTGTTCTTCTGGTGCAGCAGCGTCTCTACTGCGGACAGGAAGAGACTGGACAAGCTGATAAGAAGGCCGGCTCAGTTCTGGAGATTCCCCTGGACAGTGTACAGGAGGGGGGAGACAGGAGGAGGGGAGCGAAGCTGGGATCATTACTGGAGAACCACTCTCACCCCCTGTAGGAAACCGGTTTGTCTGTGAGCAGCTCCTTCAGTGACAGACTGTTAGATCTGAAGGATCGCTATCGAAGGTCTTTTCTCCTGCTGCTATTAGACTGGACAGGCAGAGCTGCTCCCAGTGAACCAGTCACCGTAACATGCGCACTGTCCTTACTGTTATTACAATATCTTAAATTTTACAATATAGTTGCAATATCTTATAATATGATTTTTTTTTTTTTGCAATAGCAATAATGGACCATTTTAAACTGTTCAATATTATATTACCTAATTTGACTGAAAGTGTAACTATTGTGTTGTTTTTTCTTTTTCTCTTGTATTTATACACTGTGCTGTCCCTACTTTATGTTTGCACATTTCTCTTTGCTGTTCTAACATAGAAATTTCCCTGCTGTGGGGCGAAAAAAGGTATATCTCATCTTATCTCATCTTATCTTTGGACTGAATATTTGAATCACTGACTCTGCACTTGACTCCCTGGCCTGAACACCAGAGAGAGAGAGAGAGAGAGAGAGAGAGAGAGAGACAGCAGGATGATTAATGGGAGGTGCTGCACTCGCGGTTCCAGCCAGGGCTTCCCCATCTCCATGGCGATTAAGTGCACTTCCTGACAGGTGTAGTGGGTCAGTTCTCACTGTCAACACTGTGTGAAGAGGCGCCGTGAGGGGATAATTCACAACCCGGCTCTGAGTGTAGCATCAGACACAGATTAAAAAAAAGAAAGAAAGAATAGTAATAGAAAAAGAGTGAGTGTCATCAAAGCTGCTTGTGGCTCTCTGCTGTAACACTTTATTCTAAATAGTTGTGCAAAACAGAGATAGATGTGGAGAAAGGCAGACAGACAGAAGGGTGGAGAGAAGGACAGGGGGACGACTCAATACAGATTCAGTTTAGAGGAGCGGACAGTTCACCATCACACACACACATGCACATACACACACACACACACAAACGCACACACACGCACATGTGCCATGCACTGACTCTGAGTGTGTGTGGCTCCAGTGTTTATATCTCTGATTGGCTGGGTTGCGTTAACGAGCACGACTCCGTCCCCCCCCACACAAGCTCCATTTTCCCCACGGCGTCACTCAGTCTCTTAGTGAAATGCCACAGCAGGATGGGGGAGTGAAAAACACACATGTGTGTACACACACACACACACACACACACACACACACACACACACACAGATTTTGCTGGACACTCATAAATCCAAACTTTAGTTTCAGCTAACTTTGACCTTAACTATGTGTGTGTGTGTGTATGTGTGTGTGTGTGTGTGTTTAGGTGTAAAAGGGGAGCTGCCCTCACTAAAAGCCTTCCTCTGATGAGTGTGATGGCAACATCATAAATAGCGAGCTGTAGATAGCAGGCGGGTGTCGGCTTACAGACTTAACACGTGATGGCAGAGATTACCACAGAGAGAGTGAGACAGGACAGAGAGTGAGACAGGACAGAGAGTGAGACAGGACAGAGAGTGTGAGACTGGAGAGAGTGAGTAAGACACTACAGAGAGAGACAGACAGGACGCAGAGAGACTGGAGAATGTGAGTTTGGAGATAGTGAGACTGGAGAAAGAAAGTGACAGACAGAAAGTGAGACAAGAGAAATAATAGACTAAGAAGAGAGAGAGAGAGAGAGAGAGAGAGAGAGAGCGAGATTAGAAGATGATTATTAGAGACCTGTTTCACTGTGCTGGAGAAAGGCGATGATGAGACACCTGTCTCACTATGTTATAGAGAAAAGATGATGATGATGCTGAGAGACCTGTCTCACTGTGCTGTAGAGAGATGATGAGAGACCTGTCTCACTGTGCTGTAGAGAGCTGATTAAAGACCTGTCTCACTGTGCTGTAGAGAGTTGATTAAAGACCTGTCTCACTGTGCTGTAGAGAGTTGATTAAAGACCTGTCTCACTGTGCTGTAGAGAGATGACGAGAGACCTGTCTCACTGTGCTGTAGAGAGCTGATTAAAGACCTGTTTCACTGTGCTGTAGAGAGATGACCTGTCTCACTGTGCTGTAGAGAGTTGATTAAAGACCTGTCTCACTGTGCTGTAGAGAGATGATGAGAGACCTGTCTCACTGTTCTATACAGTTATGATGAGAGACCTGTCTCACTGTGCTGTAGAGAGCTGATTAAAGACCTGTCTCACTGTACTGTAAAGAGATGATTAAAGACCTGTCTCACTGTGCTGTAGAGAGTTGATTAAAGACCTGTCTCACTGTGCTGTAGAGAGATGACGAGAGACCTGTCTCACTGTGCTGTAGAGAGATGACAAGAGACCTGTCTCACTGTACTGTAGAGAGTTGATTAAAGACCTGTCTCACTGTGCTGTAGAGAGTTGATTAAAGACCTGTCTCACTGTGCTGTAGAGAGATGACGAGAGACCTGTCTCACTGTGCTGTAGAGAGATGACAAGAGACCTGTCTCACTGTACTGTAGAGAGTTGATTAAAGACCTGTCTCACTGTACTGTAGAGAGTTGATTAAAGACCTGTCTCACTGTACTGTAGAGAGATGACGAGAGACCTGTCTCACTGTGCTGTAGAGAGATGACAAGAGACCTGTCTCACTGTACTGTAGAGAGTTGATTAAAGACCTGTCTCACTGTACTGTAGAGAGTTGATTAAAGACCTGTCTCACTGTACTGTAGAGAGTTGATTAAAGACCTGTCTCACTGTGCTGTAGAGAGATGACGAGAGACCTGTCTCACTGTGCTGTAGAGAGATGACAAGAGACCTGTCTCACTGTACTGTAGAGAGTTGATTAAAGACCTGTCTCACTGTACTGTAGAGAGTTGATTAAAGACCTGTCTCACTGTGCTGTAGAGAGATGATGAGAGACCTGTCTCACTGTGCTGTAGAGAGTTGATTAAAGACCTGTCTCACTGTGCTGTAGAGAGATGACGAGAGACCTGTCTCACTGTGCTGTAGAGAGATGACAAGAGACCTGTCTCACTGTACTGTAGAGAGTTGATTAAAGACCTGTCTCACTGTACTGTAGAGAGTTGATTAAAGACCTGTCTCACTGTGCTGTAGAGAGATGATGAGAGACCTGTCTCACTGTGCTGTAGAGAGCTGATTAAAGACCTGTCTCACTGTACTGTAAAGAGATGATTAAAGACCTGTCTCACTGTGCTGTAGAGAGTTGATTAAAGACCTGTCTCACTGTGCTGTAGAGAGATGACGAGAGACCTGTCTCACTGTGCTGTAGAGAGATGACAAGAGACCTGTCTCACTGTACTGTAGAGAGTTGATTAAAGACCTGTCTCACTGTACTGTAGAGAGTTGATTAAAGACCTGTCTCACTGTACTGTAGAGAGATGACGAGAGACCTGTCTCACTGTACTGTAGAGAGATGACAAGAGACCTGTCTCACTGTACTGTAGAGAGTTGATTAAAGACCTGTCTCACTGTGCTGTAGAGAGATGACGAGAGACCTGTCTCACTGTACTGTAGAGAGTTGATTAAAGACCTGTCTCACTGTACTGTAGAGAGTTGATTAAAGACTTGTCTCACTGTGCTGTAGAGAGTTGATTAAAGACCTGTCTCACTGTACTGTAGAGAGATGACGAGAGACCTGTCTCACTGTACTGTAGAGAGATGACAAGAGACTTGTCTCACTGTACTGTAGAGAGATGATTAAAGACCTGTCTCACTGTACTGTAGAGAGTTGATTAAAGACCTGTCTCACTGTGCTGTAGAGAGATGACGAGAGACCTGTCTCACTGTGTTGTAGAGAGATGACAAGAGACCTGTCTCACTGTGCTGTAGAGAGATGACGAGAGACCTGTCTCACTGTACTGTAGAGAGTTGATTAAAGACCTGTCTCACTGTACTGTAGAGAGTTGATTAAAGACCTGTCTCACTGTGCTGTAGAGAGATGATGAGAGACCTGTCTCACTGTTCTATACAGTTATGATGAGAGACCTGTCTCACTGTGCTGTAGAGAGTTGATTAAAGACCTGTCTCACTGTGCTGTAGAGAGATGACGAGAGACCTGTCTCACTGTACTGTAGAGAGATGATTAAAGACCTGTCTCACTGTGCTGTAGAGAGATGACTAGAGACCTGTCTCACTGTACTGTAGAGAGTTGATTAAAGACCTGTCTCACTGTGCTGTAGAGAGATGACGAGAGACCTGTCTCACTGTACTGTAGAGAGTTGATTAAAGACCTGTCTCACTGTACTGTAGAGAGATGACGAGAGACCTGTCTCACTGTGCTGTAGAGAGATGACGAGAGACCTGTCTCACTGTACTGTAGAGAGATGATTAAAGACCTGTCTCACTGTACTGTAGAGAGATGACAAGAGACCTGTCTCACTGTACTGTAGAGAGTTGATTAAAGACCT
Organism: Clarias fuscus; assembly: GCA_030347435.1. Lineage (NCBI taxonomy): Eukaryota > Metazoa > Chordata > Actinopteri > Siluriformes > Clariidae > Clarias > Clarias fuscus. The sequence continues at coordinate 32,347,304 of CM059218.1, forward strand.
GTCTCACTGTGCTGTAGAGAGATGACTAGAGACCTGTCTCACTGTACTGTAGAGAGTTGATTAAAGACCTGTCTCACTGTGCTGTAGAGAGATGACGAGAGACCTGTCTCACTGTACTGTAGAGAGTTGATTAAAGACCTGTCTCACTGTACTGTAGAGAGATGACGAGAGACCTGTCTCACTGTGCTGTAGAGAGATGACGAGAGACCTGTCTCACTGTACTGTAGAGAGATGATTAAAGACCTGTCTCACTGTGCTGTAGAGAGATGACAAGAGACCTGTCTCACTGTACTGTAGAGAGATGACGAGAGACCTGTCTCACTGTACTGTAGAGAGTTGATTAAAGACCTGTCTCACTGTACTGTAGAGAGATGACGAGAGACCTGTCTCACTGTACTGTAGAGAGTTGATTAAAGACCTGTCTCACTGTGCTGTAGAGAGATGACAAGAGACCTGTCTCACTGTACTGTAGAGAGATGATTAAAGACCTGTCTCACTGTACTGTAGAGAGTTGATTAAAGACCTGTCTCACTGTGCTGTAGAGAGATGACAAGAGACCTGTCTCACTGTACTGTAGAGAGATGATTAAAGACCTGTCTCACTGTACTGTAGAGAGTTGATTAAAGACTTGTCTCACTGTGCTGTAGAGAGTTGATTAAAGACCTGTCTCACTGTACTGTAGAGAGATGACGAGAGACCTGTCTCACTGTACTGTAGAAAGATGACGAGAGACCTGTCTCATGTTACTCTGAGGAACAGATCGATGTGTTGCTATTTCTGCAGTTCCTGGCGCAGAACACAGATCAGAAAGCGGACGTTTCGTCACGAGCCGGGTTTAAACTCGGACGCTGAAGAATATAAATGTTACAACTTCCATACTGCACAGGGTGCATTCCTGCTAATTCACGGAGGACTTTACACAGGAAGAGGACAATCTGTGCTGCAGAGCTTGAAACGAGTTTTTACAGACCGCTGGTGTGATGTTAGGAAACCACGGCAACAGATACACACAGCTACAAATACACTCACCCTGATGACTTCTGGTGTCTGCTGGATGAGGATAGTAGATCCTGTGTCTCTCCCGGTGATAAACGAACTCAAAGCTTTAGCAGGAGTCGCTGAAGGTACAGCTACAGGTACGGGTGTAGCTACGGGTGAAGGTCCTAGTGTGGTTTCAGGTGCAGGTGAAGGCACAGGAGCGGAACTCATTTCAGTCTTAGCCAGTGTGTCTTGAAGGAGACGCATGACCTCACGCTCTTTTGATTGAGTTCCTGTTCCAGCTCCACAATCCACCAGCTCCTGAGCAAAGCTCTCAATGCTCTCCAGAATACGTAGCAAGAGAGCACCATCGTCCTCTTCTCCAGCTCCTTCTGTGTCACGATTTGTCGGTTTGGTGGATAGAGTGGCAGGAGGATTTGGACAAAGTGGACCATTAGTTCCCGAGGAGCCAATCTGGTGCAGATTTTTTTGGTATGCATTTATCTGTCTCTGCTTTGGTGGTAGTGGAGGTTCCTTCTGAATGTTCTGAGAGAGACACTCCAAGTCCATTAGTAGTTTATCAATCTCATCTACACCTTCTCTGGTGATATGCGGAGCTGGATTTGAAAGTGTGACATGGGATGGCGTATAAGCCTGGTTACTTCCTGGTTCATTTTTGGGTGTAAAGACAATTCCATTTCGATTAAGATCAGGAAGTTGGTCAGTGGTGCAAGCACTGGGACCTGACATCATCTCAAGTCTCCTTGAAAGTTGCATGGAGTCTGAAGAACTAGTTCCCTGCCTCCTGTCTAGTGCTCGACCGACGTCTGCGTCCTCCTCAATGTACAGAGTCTCCATTGAGGTGTCTTTGGAGATACTGTTGGTGGACGAGGAGGCATCATATCGGCCAGTGGGATAATGAAGGGTGGATGGTTTGGTACTGACGGAAGAAGGGGAAATGTTGGAATACTGCAATCCATTAGAAGATGAATGAGCAGGGAGTGATACAGCGAGGCCTTGAACAGATGTTAAACTTCCTGGGAGATCCCTGGTGCCATCAAGAGACTCTGGAGATTTTGTCTGAACTTTTGTTGATGGAGGGGACTGGACTACATCCTCATATCGAGGAGGCTGGTCATTTCCAAAAGGAGAAAATGGCCTTTGCTGAAGTCCATGGAGAGTGTTGACCAGTTCGGATAGATCGTTGTATTCAGATCTTCCTGTATGCCCAAGATCAAGATCAAAAGGCAGCTTCTTTAGATAGCTAGAGAGTCGCGCCATCATGGTCTTGTAAATAGCATCCGGATTTCCAGAATCGTCTCCATCTCCAGTCATGGACTTCCTCTTTATGCACTGCTTTATAATGTCTGTGCACTTCTTCAGATCCTCTGAGCACTTCAGCAGGATGTCCAAGCAAGCTTTGATGTCTTCCCCGGAAGCATTGCTGTCTGCTTTGGTCTTCTCCAGAATCCGGGCAATGAGGTTCTCTTCTGTGAAGTTGTTAAGATAAAATGAGGCTGCATTGTTCAGGTTCTGCTCCAGTGAGATGCTTCGGTTCAGCTTCTGCTCATCCGGTACTGACTTCTGTGGAGGACAGTTCTCATCGTTGCCGAAGTGTCCATAGATGACATCAAGGTCAGCAGACCTCCGGCTAAACGAGTCAGGCCTCACTTTTCTCCCTTTCCTGAAGGTCACATGACTAGAGGAGTACTTCAACTTCTCGAAGGAGAACTCTTTCATCTTTCCACTGGCCAAGTTAATCGCCTCACCAGTGATGTCCTTCAGGCTCGTCGAGCTCTGGATGGCAGAGCCTTTCTTCAGTCGTGGAGCGACTTGATAATGAAAGTCCTCACCAAATCCAACATGACCACATCCGCCATTTTCAAGCATTTTAGACACAGATTCGTGGTAGCTGAGTGGCCGATCGGTGTAGGTTTGGGAGGAATCCAGGAGCTCAGCACAGGTGCTACGATGAGCCACAGTGCAGCTAAGCCCATGTTTTATTGCTCCACATGGTCCGTTACAGTAATGCACTGTCTGCTGAACGCGTCGGTCAACTACAACACTGTTATAATAATTTATACTGCTGACCACAATGCGATATGTAGCCGCCATCTTCTGTACACATCAATAAATTAACAAAAAAAGGAATCGGTCCCAATCGAGCACAGTGATGAACAACAATACTTTTGCGGAGACTTACAGTAATAAAAGGGTTACATCAAATACTGCTGCCTCTGCTGATGTTCAGGCCAAAGAACAAATGATTTCCATTAGCTGTGTCCCATCCTGAAAGCAGTAATTGTAGCATTAGCGGCGAGGCTATCCATTCCTCAGCATGAGGCCCTGTGGCCTAATGACAGGCCGACAAACTGCGCTCCAGATCATTTCTCCCCAACGGAAAACACAGAGGTCCTGCTGAGACTTCTGTCTTGATCTGTTTAACAGATGTGCTTTCCTTCCTCAAGCGCGCACTCTCTGTCTTGATTTTTCTTTCCTCCCTTTCTCTCTCTCCTCTTCCAGATAACTGGAGAGCTCAGCGAGGAACCCCTGTGAATTAAAAAGAGAGAAGATTCTCATTTAGACCAAGCAACATTACAAAAAGACAGAAAGATGACAGATGAGACACCTAGATATATAGCACAGTACAGAGTGTCAAACAAAAGAGACGCAGACTGACAGGCAGAGGAAGACAAAAAGGTAGAGAGAAAGAGAGAAAAGGCAAAAAGGAAAGCACACATTAGCCAAGAAACAAACAAAGATAAAGACTGATAAATAAGCAGAAAGAAAGAGGAATTTATACACATGCACATGTAAACAGACAAATAGATAGACACAAAGAAACAAAGAAAGAAAGACATATAGATAGATAGCTAGACAGATACATAGACCAGTTATTTGAGAGAGACACAGACATATGGATGGATTTATTGATGGATAGATAGACAGACAGACAGACAGGCAGATAAACACATAGAAACAATAAATTGACTAAAAGATTCCAGTCAACAGTGGAAGGCCAAATGAAGTGAGTTTATATATTCTTTTGTGGGGTTTTTGCATTTTGTGCAAGATTTAGTAAAGTCATAAAGCAGACGTTAAGCTAGGATTAATGTATATATTATATATAGTATTTGACTTTATTTACATGTATTTTATAAATGTTATGATTTTTATATGTCAAAATATGGTTATAGTGTTAGAAATTGGTAATATTGGTCATATTTTTGGGAGGTTGGAACGGATTATCTGCATTTACATTATTTCCTATGGGAAAATGCGTTTTGCAATACGAAATTTCATCTTAAGAACTCGCATCCAGAACCGATTAAATGCCGGAGCACGCCTGTAGATAGACAGAGAGATAGAGAGTGAGATGAAATGAAAGACAGACAGACAGAGTAAACCATCAATTAATTTGAATGTTTTTATGTTTTCTATGTTTTACATTTTCAGTAATTCAGCATTTAAACTTGTTGTTGTTCCCCCGATAAGTAAAGATGCCTTATCGTGAATAAAATAAAACAGAGTACCGCAGTGCATTATGGGTGCATCCCTCTGCATGTCAGTGCATTAACTGTGCCCTTTGAAAGCGACAAATAAACGAGTCCCACAGTAGTGCACTAGATAGTGAACAGGGTGCGGCTTCAGACATAATGACTAGTGATTAGTGATGTTTATGCCCTTTATTCACATCCTAATTACACTCTGTCTGTCCTATCACGATGATAATAACCGGTAAATAATAACAGGCTGCAGTCGGTAAATACAGCTGTGGAGGTTATTAATACCATTCCAGGGTTTTCATTTCAGAAGTCTGAAAAATAAATAAATAAATAAATAAATAAAACTCACTCTACACTTCCTGTCTCTGAGATGAAAAGAGAAAAGAATGAGCAAATAATTGGAGAGAAAGTTACAGAGAGAGCACTGAAACACTGCAATCTCCCCGCAGCTATACACACACACACACACACACACACACATACACACACGCACAAATCTTATGCTCTACTAAAGCTACTACTGTGGTACACTCCTTACTACAGTAGTCTGGTGGTTTGGGACGCAGCTCATCACCATCGCACTCACCAGCGGCTATGCTAACTTCCGTATGCTAGCTGCTTAGCTAGCTAGAGGGATAAAGCAAAACACACTTCTGGTAACAGTGGTTTGGGACGCGCACACACACACACACACACACACACACACACACACACAGTGATGCAGTGCTAGCTAGTCACATAGTTAGTAAGGTTGCATATCTATACAAATAAAAGAAAGGTTTTGTCTGTACATTGGTCAGAACTCGCTCTTTCAATTATATCTTTATGTTCGATACATTGGAGAACCAAAAACCAGTCTTTTGTCACAGCATCACACAAAACTGAGTGGACAAAATTGAATGAAACTTTTCCAGTTCTTCGTTATTTGCCTGAAGTTAAACCTGCAAATGAAATCAAATGAAATCCAAATGTTGAGTAGAAGGAAAGTTATGAGCTGTTTTGTGCCAGATTACATCACAGCTTCTAGTGCTTTTTTCCCCTTGAGGTGGGCGTGGCCATATGCATCACTCAATAGATCCAATCAACGTGATAGTTTACAGTGTATACAGAGTATGTGTAAGGCCAGACAGACCAACTACAGGCCGCAAAAATCCTCCAAAAAAAAAGATACGTACACTATGAAAAAATTTGTCACATACTGTACACAGCCATACAAAGTATGAACTTTGTGCCACGAATTAAATCACAATGTTGAGTAGAAGGTTATGTGCCAGGTGCTGATCAGCATCATTTTTAGCTTTAACCTTTTAACTATTTCTACAAACTGCTTACGCATCAACAACTGGTACTTTCACTAGTAAATTATACTAATTAGAATGAGTTAGTTTCGTTTTACAACTTTGCTTAAAGAGGCAGTAAAAACATTATCTTGTTATCTAGATTCCTAGCTAGCCAAGCAAACATTTAAAAATATATAACAAGCTAGTGGACTCCTTAAGATATAGAAATAATACACACTGTTCATGCTGGCTGTGTTATATGATAGCTGGGCAGTTTGTATTATCTAAAAACATTCTTAAAAACTGGCATGTAAAACTAAAAAATTCCCAGATCGCTAGCAAAGTTCTGGTTTCTGTTAATGCTAGGTGGCTAGCAAGCTAAATAGATATTATTCATAATAATCAGTACGGGTGTAAAAAATGAAATTCTAAATAAGCTCAATCATGACCTGATCATGAATTATACATTTGATAGCTAATATTAGTTTGTCGGGTTTTAGCTAATGTTAACTAGTTTGTAGCCTATTTAATTCTAGCTAACAACAATTCAGGTAGCTAGCTTGCAAGTGGTATAGATAGAAATATAGTTAGAGAAATGTAAGTGTAGAAGTGTGTCAGTTATTATTTAATTCTGCCCCCGAGGCAGCGCCACCTACAGGTCTTTACTGATCAGAGGGTTTGCACATCAAGGCTTAATTAGCGTTCAGCTAAAGCCCACAGTGTGTGTGTGTAGAGTAATTAGCACCAAAAACAAACAGCCTACAGGGTCTCTAGCTGAAACACACACACACACACACACACACACACACACACACACACACACACAGAGTGTTATCTAATCTGCAGATCCCTCTGCATGCTGTTTACACAGAGGAACATCAGAGACGGGAGAGAGAGTGAGCGAGTCTCTCTGGCAGCAGACACAGAATTCTGCGCTGGTTTGCTTCCAAACCATCGACCTGGAAAACCCCAAAATCTGGGCCAAGCTCCCTACAGAGCCACTGTTAAATCACTTTCCTCACTTTTGTCATGGAGTCTCTCTTATTAGCAGAAATCCATCCAACCTCATACACCAAACTGCGGCCTTCATGACAATCCAGTTAGGAGTTGAACTGTTCGTAGCATGAGTCTCACTTCTGAGTTTGAAGAAATTTTCCTTGAATATAATCATACACATTTTATTTCAGATTTAAGACTTGCTATTCAATTAGGATTTCTCTGTGGGAGCTGATGCACTGCAGTGGCTGAGCTGCATTACTGGACGTTTTGCGCTCTTCTACCTTTTAGCAGCTATTGTGTCATTTTCAGCTCTCTTTGTTTTGTAGGTGGGGCTAAATCAACTAGCACTAAGTAAACTTGGTAAAATATGGCTGGTTTGAATATTAACAAACAAACTTAAGTAAATGAGCAAAACAATCTTAAATCTGGAGGAAATTTTTTTGCTCAATTTTGCCCCAGAAACAAAACGTGTCCAAAGTAATAAAATCTCTTTACTTCTTCACCTTCGTCTTTCGTTAGCCGCTAGCTCCTCGGGACAGTGCGCTGTGTGCTCAGTGTTACTCATTTAAGTCGGTATGGTGAGTTTGACTCCGTGAACTCAAGGTTGAGGAAACAAGTAGGAATCCCCAAGTTATGTGATTTTTCCTAATGTTGCTACTCTGAGGTTTTGTGTTTCAGTTGAACGCAGCATGTGAGTGTTTCCTGCAGTGGTAATGTTTAATGTAAAATAATCACTAAGCAAAAGACAAAAGCTCTATTAAGTCTGCCGCAGACGGAAGCCCAAAGCTGGCACGGAGCTGTGTGTGGTGTGTGTGTGCGGTGTGTGTACTAGATGGATGGTTGTCTGATGGATGACTATAATAAGTGGAATATAGTGAGTGATGTGTGCTGTAACGTGAGCCACGTTAACTCGCATTCGTCAGTCGGGTGATAAAGCGTCCAGGCGTCAGAGTGATGGATAAACACCACCATGGTGCCTCGGTGACTCGACCTGCCAGGAAACACACACCTCAACCTTCGGTCCTGGCCACACCGCCCCCCACCCAACACACACACACACACACACGCACACACACACACACACACACTCTCTCACACTTACACGTGATTTTGAGAATGCCTTTCCATCTACATGTTTCACACTTGGACAAGATGATGATCAGCCTGCCTTCCCTCTGCATGTTTATCCAGTTTTACACACACACACACACAGTTACTGGCTGCTTCCCAGACTGCTTACTACACGATGAAACAGCAGACTCTCAGAATAGTGCGCTATCTCTGGTGCTTTTTATTTGCTAGGAATCCTTCGCAGTTACTATGTTAGCTGCCTGTGGCTACGTCCCAAATCGCGTACTAATTATGTAGTGATGTATACTTCAGTAAACATTTCATCAAAGAGGGAGTGTGTGCTCGTTTTTTGTTACTACAAGCATGCAAGAGCAGGTTTTAAAAAATCCCACGGGAACTTGGTTTACTTTAATTATCTCACTCCCAGCTGAACCCCTTCTAACAGAAAGCAATCAGATTAATTATTTTAGTTTATGCTAAATTATTTAACTCCTCCCTTCATTGTCATTAATCAGACTTGTTCTAAATTATCAGTAATTCATTTATTTATTTCCATACTTATGCTAATTCTGACTTCCAGACTTCCAGACCCCTCCCCTGTCATGGTAATTACACAGACACACATTTAACTTCCAAGGCAGCTATTGCGCAAAATTATTTTTTTTAGTCATGTTTAGATGTCCAGATGTGTAAGAAACAAAAAATATATATATATGAAAAAATATTCCTTGGGTTCCCCAGGGCTTCAGCCAATCAGGCGTTCAGACTGCAGCCTAAATCTGATTTTGAAAATCTGGACAGTAGAAAAAAAACAACAACACTGTATTTGATTTCTCAAAGATGGTTTGAAATCAGATTCAAATCAGATATCTCTGACGCTCTACTTGCTCAAATTGTATTTCAAACTGTTCATTAGGTCACGTGCCACCAGCACGGAGGTTCAAGTCTTTATAGAGCGCCTGCATTACAATTCATTCATTCTCTATAGGGCGTATCCTGTATAGACAGTCGCGGGGGGTCTGGAGCCTATCCAAGGAGACTTTGGGCACGGGGCAGGGTTCCCCTGGACACACACACACACACACACACACACACACACACTGCAGACAATTTGGGAACACATATTCATCTACTCTGCATGTCTTTGGACTGTGGTAGAAAACCGGTAAAGCATGGGGAGAACATGTAAAGTCCATACACACAGACCGGAGGTGGGAATTGAACCTGGACCCTGAAGAGTCTGGCCTGCTACACCACTGTGCTGTCTCTGCATTCAAAATTCTATTTAAAAATTTATTTTTCTTTGTTGTGGGTGTAGACCTTACAAGTATGCGTTTTAATTTGTCATTTAATTACAGTACGAGTCAAATGTCTGGACACACCTTCTTGTTGCAAGAACAGTATTGTGTCGAGTGCGTTTGTAAACCCCATCGAGCTCCATGATGAAACTGTCTCTCATGAAGACCTTCCCAGGAAAGCGAGACCAAAACTTACTGCTGCAGAGGAGAAGTTCATTTAGAGTCACCAGCCTCAGAAATCACCAATTAACCTCAACCAGCACCTCAGATTAGAGCCGTTATGAAGCTTTACAGAGCAGAAGGAGCAGATATACATCTCAATATCAACTGTTCAGAGGAGATTATTGTGTGTTTTGTTTGCTTAACTTGATAAAAGTATGAACATGGATAATAATATTCCCTGGACAGAGGAACTCCGGTGTTGTTACCATAGCGACCAATGCAGGTAGGTCAACAATGTGTCAGATTTGGGAACAGAGTCAAATCACATCCGACACACAGTGTGTACACTCAGTCCTAAAGATCAGATTTGTGAAACACACATATCGGATTTGCCTGCAGTTGATTTTCCTCATATTGTGACCTCATATAAGAAGAGCCCCTCCCCAGAGATACAAAATAAATGCATTATCTGACACTTGTTATGGAAATATAAAAAAATGGAACCTTTAAAGCTAATAAATCGGACTCTTTTATCATATATAATAAGTGATTTATTATGCTAATTTGATCCCATTGAAGATGCTCTTTGATAAACAAATTTAATCAATCTTATTTTTTTGGTACTATTTGATCAGTTCTTTCGATCTTTCTTTTTAATAGCCCTCCCCTGTAATGGTGAACACTGGCTGTAAATTTACATCATGTATTTTATACTATTATGCATTGCATACCAGTGTATAATTATGCAGATGAGATTTCTTGAATACGATCTTTGTAATTAGACCCTCCTCCACCACTGTTGCTTTAATGCTGACTAACAGCCAGGGCATGGTTGTGGTTATCGACTTGACTCTCTCTCTCTCTCTCTCTCCACAGCACATATGGTGACTCCATAAATTATGATCATTAAAATGCCTCTCATGTTTATGCTAATGATTTATACTAGATAAGGAGTCAGAGGAAACGGCATTCTTATTGAGGCGCACTCGCTCTAAAGTCTCCCAGTTGTGCTTAATCACAGTTAGCCATCTCTCACTGACGCATAAATCAGCTAAACAGTGTGAAGCGTTCACATTCAGAACACATCAGCTCCTGAAGGGAATTAACAGCTGATAAAACTGCCCACATTACGGCTCAGGTTTCAGAACGGAAAGCACAGCAAGAACCGGTGAAGTGCTGTAGGGCCCGAGCTCTGAAGTGCTGTTAGTGTGCAGTTAACAGCCGTAAGCTTCAGCTCCATCACACCTTGTAAATATTTACACCCCAAAACCACTACATTTAAACAAAGAGCTCAGAGTGACACTTCATGCAGAGCGGAGTTCATAAGCGCAGTGCTAACTCAGTTCAGGTTCTCGTTCTGATTATTAGCAGCATTTTATTATGTTTAAGATAAACATTTTTAAAATACTGTAGTAGTCCTAACTTCATGTTTACCTTTAGAAGTTTTTCTGAGTGTTTCTGTGCAGACTGCGGACTGGTGGGCCACTGAGAGTAACGCCACTGAGAGTATCGCCACCGAGAGTAACGCCACCGAGTCGCCACCGAGTAACGCCACCGAGAGTATCGCCACCGAGAGTAACGCCACCGAGAGTATCGCCACCGAGAGTAACGCCACCGAGAGTAACGCCACCGAGTACCCGAGAGTATCGCCACTGAGAGTAACGACTGAGAGTAACGCCACAGAGAGCAACGCCACAGAGAGTAACGCCACCGAGAGTAACGCCACCGAGAGCAACGACTGAGAGTATCGCCACTGAGAGTAACGACTGAGAGTAACGACTGACAGTAACGCCACAGAGAGTAACGCCACAGAGAGTAACGACTGAGAGTAACGCCACAGAGAGTAACGTCACAGAGAGTATCGCCACCGAGAGTAACGCCACCGAGAGCAACGACTGAGAGTATCGCCACTGAGAGTAACGACTGAGAGTAACGACTGACAGTAACGCCACAGAGAGTAACGCCACTGAGAGTAACGACTGAGAGTAACGCCACAGAGAGTAACGTCACAGAGAGTATCGCCACCGAGAGTAACGCCACCGAGAGTAACGACTGAGAGTAACGCCACAGAGAGTAACGCCACAGAGAGTAACGCCACAGAGAGTAACGCCACAGAGAGTAACGACTGAGAGTATCGCCACTGAGAGTAACGACTGAGAGTAACGCCACAGAGAGTAACGCCACAGAGAGTAACGCCACAGAGAGTAACGCCACCGAGAGTAACGACTGAGAGTATCGCCACTGAGAGTAACGACTGAGAGTAACGCCACAGAGAGTAACGCCACAGAGAGTAACGCCACAGAGAGTAACGACTGAGAGTAACGCCACTGAGAGTAACGACTGAGAGTAACGCCACAGAGAGTAACGTCACAGAGAGTATCGCCACCGAGAGTATCACCAATGTGAATAACGACACCTTGAGTATCACCACTTAGAGCAGGGGTTGCCAAGTTCAGTCTTAGAGAGCCACAATCCTGCAGAGTTCAGCTCCAACTCTAATCAAACACATCTGAACATTGTAAACACAGTAAAAGCCTCTGGAGACAGTGTTATGATGTGGGGAAGCCTGAATGTACTGAATGACAAGGTTATCACATCTATGGAGTCTTTCTTCTGTGATGGCACGGGGCATATTCCAGGTCCCTAGAAGGTCAATGGTGGAAGGGCACTGGTGGCTCAGTGGTAGGTGTATCACCTGCCATGCGGAAGGCCTGGGTTTGATTCCCGGCCAGTGCCCAAACTCCAGCCACTGCCGATCACAAGCCCAGATAAAATGGGAGGGTTGCGTCAGGAAGGGCAACCGGTGTAAAACCTGTGCCAAGCTTGTATGTGCGGACCGATGGTCCGCTGTGCCGAACCCTTGCCGAGAGCAGCCGAAAGACTAACAACAAGAGTGTAAAAGAGTGGCTCTCGGAGGACGAGTATACTGTATAATGTAAGAGATCTATATAATGCACAATATATGATAAATAATTAAACATTTAGTTTTGAAATAAGAATGATGAAAGCATCACTTTCATGTGGAATTTGTTTTTTACTCTTAATGTTTATTCATTCCATAACGGTATCCACATGTAGTTGGTTTTGTCATAAAGAGGCCTGGCTGCATTTCCTACCACGGTTATACCATAAGCTGGAGACTGGTTAAGACTGGAGGCCAAACAGGAAGACAGAAAATAATGGGTTTTACACCAATACACAGTCATTACAGCAGAAACATGGCGGCGTGGTGGCGGCTAGAACGATCTGTTCTCCACACTGCCTTTTCCAGCGGACTTTTAGACGTGCAATTATCAGCTGACTCTGATGTTTTCCTGAAATGTCCACGCAAGCGTTTCCTTCAGCTCCACATCGGCTCGGATTTCATACGAGGGGAAACTATGAGACATTCCCTCCCTTTACCATAGACTCACACACACACATACACACACACAGCAATGTCAACACCTGCACGGCTAAACCGTTCCCCAGAGTAACATTTGGAGTTGCACCAGTCTCCAAAAATGCACCGTAACTCTTCAAAACACACTGTGACAATCACCTGAGCTAATTCAATTTTTAACTATTTTTAGATGCTAGCACTTGCCTAAGTCTCTGGTGTTTGTTTTTATTTGCTAGTTTATGTTATCTAGGATTAGGATTAGCTTGGTTTAAGACTTAGACTTCACCATGCCAAGAACTGTGACTGGCTGTAGTTATTAAGTGTTCTTTGGTAGGGTGATCAGCGCTCCAGGGATTAAATTAAATGTCAAATGCTAGAATCTAACCCGAATGTTAGCTAACACACATGACTAGCTGCTTTCTTGCGTTTGGTTTAGCTACTAGGACTCAAAATCAGGGTAAATAAACAAAGCAGTCGTAGCCCCCGGAGCACGCATCACTCGCCAAACACAACACATTCAACAATCACAAATGTTTACATGCTGTGTCCTCCAGTGGGATTGTTTTAATATGCTAGCTAACTAGCGCTTCAGCTATTTTTTATTTTTATTATTATCAGCTATTTGTTAGCAAAGTGTCATCTGATGACATTCAAGTATAATCAGTTACATGGCAGCATTTTCAAATGATTAATGAACTTCTGAGTTAACTTGTAAGAGATCTGTAGTGTGTGTGTGTGTGTGTGTGTGTGTGTCAGGGATGCACTGGAAGCTGGATGTCATTTTAATCATTTAAACTGTGGACTGAAAAAGTCCCAAATTACCCATATTCAGAATCAGCCAAACCAATTCATCAGGCGAAATGACTGAAAAGGCCAGCTGTTCTCTCTCTCTCTCTCTCTCTCTCTCTCACACACACACACACACACACACAGCTGTGCTCCATCCATAAGTCTGTGCCTCTTGTTGGTGAATTTAATGATAGTCAACAGGACAACGGACGTCAACAGGAAGTGTGTGCATCCTGTATCACTCTTGAACACCAGCGCGTGGCCATGACACCAGTGAAAACAATCATCTTCAGGACACCACTACCTCAGTTACCCCACTCTCTACCTCAATCACCAGACTACTACTGCAATTACCCCACCCCCACCCTAATAACACTACTCTCTACCTCATTTACCCCACCCCCACCTTAATAACCCCAATCTGTACCTCGAAAACTCCACTTTCTAACTGAACAACCCAAATACCAATAATCACACCCTCTACCTTTATAACCCGGCCCTTCAAACCCTCTACTTAAATATCACCGCTCTCTACCACAAAACCTCCACTTTCTCCACTTTCTAATTTCAGAACCCCATCCCTCTACCTCAATAACCACACTCTGTACCTCAATAACCCCATCCCTCTACCTCAATACACCCCACCCTCTACCTCAATAACCACACACTGTACCTCAATAACCCCATCCCTCTACCTCAATACACCCCACCCTCTACCTCAATAACCCCATCCCTCTACCTCAATAACCACACTCTGTACCTCAATAACCCCATCCCTCTACCTCAATACACCCCACCCTCTACCTCAATAACCCCATCCCTCTACCTCAATAACCACACTCTGTACCTCAATACGCCCCACCCTCTACCTCAATAACCACATCCCTCTACCTCAATAACCCCATCCCTCTACCTCAATAACCACACTCTTTACCTCAATACACCCCTCCCTCTACCTCAATAACCCCATCCCTCTACCTCAATACACCCCACCCTCTACCTCAATACACCCCACCCTCTACCTCAATAACCACAACACTCTACCTCAATAACCACACTCTTTACCTCAATACACCCCACCCTCTACCTCAATAACCCCATCCCTCTACCTCAATACACCCCACCCTCTATCTCAATAACCCCATCCCTCTACCTCAATACACCCCACCCTCTACCTCAATACACCCCACCCTCTACCTCAATAACCACACTCTGTACCTCAATACACCCCACCTTCTACCTCAATAACCCCACTATGTACCTTAATAACCCCACTCTCTACCTCATCCACCGCAATAACTAGTTTGCAGTCCCACTCTATATCTCAGCAACTCCATTCTTTACCTCGATAACCTCTCTCTCCCTCTATCTTGATAACCTCATTATCTACCTCAGTATCAACACCCCCTAAATCAGTAAACCCATGTTCTACCTCAATAATCCCAATCCTTACCTCAATCATTATCTCAATAACCATATTGCATACCTTCGTAGCCATCACCTGGTCAGTAACTTCATTCCTGATTTTATAAACCAGTTACCAGGATTATAAAGTTTATCCAGAACAACTCCGCTTTTATCCTTTCCTCAGTGCTGAGTGGCTGCTATTGTTGGTGGTGGTGGAGGTCAAGTCAGAACAAGTCCCACTGCAGCGCTTCAACACAAAACATCAGCGAGAACATAACGAGCCCAACCCTAATCAGCCCCTCGCTTAGACGCAGTGCCGGCACCCAAACCGACACTGTAATTAACTCAGCTCGTTACAGAGACAGTTACAAACACGCTAACGACAACTAACACTCACCGCACAGGAGCGCAGGTCTTTAAATCATAACACCACAGAGAGACAGAGAGAGAGAAAGAGAAATGCAGGCTGGTTTCAACGTGTGATTTACAACCTGAGCTGTGATAATGAGCCGACAACGGTACGCTAAGAGGAAAATGATTAAGGGAAAAGAAAAATATGTTATAGAAGGAAAGACTTCTAAAAAGAATTATAGAACTATAAAAGGAAGGACTGAATGTTAATGTGTGTATGAGCTGAGGTTAAAGGAATAAAGAAAGAAATACAAAAAGGCAAACAAATTGAAAAAGAAGAAAGAAGGAATTTTCAATAAAAAAAAAACTCACCAGAGAGAGCGTAAAAAAATATAAAAGCCATAAGAAAGAAGAAACAATATAGACACATTGAAAGAAAAGAGAAGAAAGAAACAAAGACAGAAGAGTGGAAGAGTAGTGAGCTGTAGTGAGAGTGAAGGATTCGATGATGAACAGCTCGTGTGGGAAAATTAACTCCTGCCGCACCAACGGCCCTTCATCTTCCACACGCCGTTAGCCGTTAGCGCTCCTGTACAGAATCAGGCCATGCGGCTGTGTTTCATTAGCACAGTGTAGGCAGCAGGTGTAGTTCCTCCAGCAGTGTTTGTGTTTACGTGTGTGTGTGTGTGTGTGAGCCAGCAGCTCTGGAGCCAGTGCTGTGTATTTGTGTGTTTTATTATGGGATCTGGTCCTTTCTAATACATGCTAACGCTAACCATTTTGGGACATGGCTTCAGTTTATGAGCAGACTGAGGGAATAAAAACTAAAGAAGGACAATTTATAGTCATGTGTGTGTGTGTGTGTGTGTGTGTGTGGACAGTCTGGAGTTCAAATTTTCTACATCAGCAATTATTCCAAACTCTCTAATTACATCAATCCTCACACAGACATGGGCTACGTCCCAAATCGCATGCTACTGTACTAAACAGAGTGCATTAAAACAGTATACCACTATTTAGCAAATGGTGCTAGCTGTGTTGGCTAAGCATTTACCTACAGTAGGTGTTAAGCTAAGAAATGTTATCTGTTAGCATAACAACTGAACTATGCAGCCTTGTTTTCCAATCTATGCTATGCTACCGTACCACACTAGATGTCATTAACATTTTGGGCCTAAAATTTGTAGTCTCTACTGTAAGGCACGCATGCTAACACAGTAATCTGTGAAAGTAATGGAGCAACGTCAGCTGTGCTTTTACAATTCATGATGAAGTTAGCTGGTTACCATGACAACACCAGGAAGGATTTGTGGCTACGTTTCATACCAAGAAAAGTCAATACGACGGTAAATCTGATGAAACAGGCTGGAGTGTAACACTTTTTAATCACTGGCTGTATCACAATCCACACAGTACAGCACTGAACACTAATTTGTGCCAAAATGAAATATGCTCACTATTTAGCAAGCGGTATTAGCTAGCTAGGCAACTCCAGGTGGCTGTGTCCCAAATTACAGACGTCTTTATCTCTGCGCCTCGGGGAGAACTGCCCTAGTGCCTTTTCTCACAAAGCAAAAATAATCGTGTGTGTGTGTGTGTGTGTGCTAGATACATAAAGCCATTAAGTGTGTTTTGGTCTCTCAGTCAAACACAACATTAAAGCTATTTTCCCCCACAATCCTCTGGGAGTTATGTTTCCGCTCCATTAGCGTGCGGGTCAGCGACTAACGTTTGCAATTATCCGGTTAGATGCTAACATGTTGATGCTATTAATTAGCTTTAATCCAACGTCTGCACCAGTGAACGATCAGTCGCTTGTCTCAATTTTGTGGCAGAACAGCAGGAGCTAGTGTCGACCATTCTGGGCGTGGCCTGGGGGTGTTTGTGTTTTCCCCCCATAGCTGTATCTTGCTCCTAAAGTTAACTAGCTAACTTACAAATACATAAATAACACACTAATTAGTGTGAACATGAGATTACGATTTACATGTTGCGTATTAGCTTCGTTCTCAGAGTAAAGTGAGCTAACTGTAATAGTTCTCTCTGCTACTTCTTTTCCCTTTGTGTCAAATTTGCGTAAATTGCACGTACGAACTAAAGTAACAAGCATGGAAATGAAAAAAACCTTACATGCAAATGTAACAGTTTCAATGCCGAAGTTACTGAAGCCGCAGCACCATGTCACACGCACGACTGAAAAATTAACACTTGCCACTACGTCGCTTGGGAGTGTGACGTTAATTTAAGCAAGGGAGCTTCAGGAGTCTTATGTCGGATTTGCACTAGATTAGCAAAAGCGAGCTAACGAGCTAGGCCGCATGTTAGACGAGTAAAAGCAGAACCTGTGATCTTAAAGACTTTTTATTCGTTACGGCGACACAAAGTGCCTCTGAAACCTTTTGAGCTTCTGATCGCATGAGCTCCTTAATCCTCGTTATTTCCTGCAGGAGTGTGTGTGTGTGGGGGGGGGGGGGGGGGGGGGGTTGATGGGGGGAGGATGGGGGAGGGGGGGTCTGGGAGAAGAGGAATTGTGTCTGACTCTGAAGTGTGGAACGAGGGAGAGGAAAAGCGCTGCGTAAAGCAGAGCAAAATCTCACGGCTAATCATGTTTCCATCTGGAGGATAAAAAGTCATTATTACTGAGGCACGACGTCCGACTGTAAAACCAGAGACGCAGCGTTATTAAACTAAAATCACAGAACGGCCTCGTCTGCGCAGATGGACGCTTCAAAACATCGATGCCTTTGAACACAAAGAGCGCACTGCAGACAAAGCCGCGCATTAGTGTCTCATCTTTCACTGTGTGTGTGTGGATGTCTTTCTTAACGGGAAAGGATCTCCTTTGAAAGTGTATCTTTTTGTGTGTGTGTGTGTGTGTGTTTCCTTTAAGAAGGAATATCCCAAATATGAGAGTTACCTCACGTGTGAGAAATTTCCCATCAGACCGAGACTTTTTCCCCTCCCCTTTAAATGTGTGTGTGTGTGTGTGTGTGTGTGTGTCTCATACACACCCACATGAGTCAGGGCCAATATCAAACACACACCAAGCCACCCAGACTGATGGGTTTTGAGTGCAGTCCAACACACGTCATGGAAGCCTGATAGCCTTCAGTTTAGTGCAGAAATATACCGTTTATTATTTATTTTAGTTTTAATAATCCTCAGTAATGCACAGTGAAATGTGACATACTGTATATAAACTTGTCCAAAAAAATGACACAAAGATTAAAGAACAGAAAAGAAAAGATACCGAGAGGCCGGGTGCTGCTGCTTTACCTGCTCAGACGTCTCACAGCTTGGTGCTGAGCTTGATCTTCTTTTTCACTTCTGTGGAAAATAAAATACAGAAATCGTAAATAAAGTCATCAAATGTTCATCAAATTCTAGCTTTTAACACATCTAAGCATTTAAGCTGAACTCATCTCCCACAGACCCCGCCCCTCAGATGGCTGAAGAGACAACCACTCACACCTGCTCTCTTATACACTATACTAGCGTTAGTACGCGTCGTTGATGGTAAAGAGTTTAATGTAATCCATGATATTATTATTATTTCAGTCTGTAGCCCATGTACATGATGATCAGATAAAGATGAAGTTTTGTCTTAAAACGACTCCGGCGTGTTAAAATCCACTTATACCACTTCAGCGCTGTTATTTCAGCCAAAGTGAGAATATGAACTAATCCCAGTCAAAATATTCACTTTATCTTTTCTAATTAATATCTATTGGTGCAGGTGTTTGTTTACATTGAGACAGTAGCGCATTAGTAGATTATTTTAAAGTTTTATTTAAGACGCGCCCACAGTTTGACGCATACTCGGTACGCTGTAGGAACTTCTTAATCTGGCACAAAACTGCACATAACTTCACTTCTACTCAACATTTTGGTTTCATTTATAGCACAGGTTTAATTTCAGGTCTGGCAAAGTTTGTGTGATGCGGTGACAGAAGTCTGGCCGGACAGACATGCAGACAGACAGAAATTTGGAGGACCAAAAAAGACTGGTTTCTGGTCCTCCAATGAACGAAACAGAAATATATCATTGAAAGAGAGAGTTCTGACTAATGTACAGACAAAACCTTTCTTTTATTTATACAGATATCACCTGTAAAACACACCCACTCTCCCATCTCGACTCAAGGACAGCCCACATTACCATCTGTGGTTTTAAAACCACACCCATTGATTTAAATGACAGTCCTTCAGAGAACTTTCTAAGAACTCCGAGCCACACCCATACAGAGCTCCTCCCATGTCCATGTATAGACTTAAAGTCACACCTGCTTAGAGCTCCTCCCATATCCTTTTATTGGCTCAGGCCGCCCTCTCATTTCCATATTTGAAGTCATAAAGACACACTCTCAGATACGCTCTCATTTCTATATACGGACACAAAGTTGGAGGGTCGATATATCTCCTACATATCTCCCTAAGGACACACACATTCCTATACACTTCAATTTCCATGTATGTATTGATCAACTCAAGGACACACCCACGATCTTCCCTTGGGTTTAAAGCCACGACATATAGAAATGGAAGCAATGGATAGTCACTGATTTCCATATATTTACTCAAAGTCCACCACTATTGAAAAGATATGGCTTAATTTCCATATAAGGTCAAGCCATGCACACACACACACACACACACACACACACACATACACACACTCTCTGGCCCAAACATTTCCATCTATGAGTCTGAAGGCTCACTCACTGTTCTGAACCTTGCGCAAGGTTCTACTACGCTAATCCTCAGAGGAGAACGTCAGCGCTAAGCGAGCACTTATTGTTAACGTTACAACAGTGAAAGTCTGTAATCACGCTAAATTCCCCACAACACTCGGCTCAGGATAACAATTTGTGTGTGTGTAATTGTTGCTCAAGTCTCTTGGGAGGATTACAGCAGATGAACACACACCCTGTTACACCCATCTTAAATACACCCTTTTACCAAGTCAGCGGCTTTTCACAGGTAAACACCCAGCCCGCTTTTCACCCTCATGTGCTAAGTAGTGCACACTACGTAGCACTCCTCTCGTATCGTTCGGTGGAAAAACTATATGTACAGTCGTGGCCAAAAGTTTTGAGAATGACACAAATATTAGTTTTCACAAAGTTTGCTGCTAAACTGCTTTTAGATCGTTGTTCCAGTTGTTTCTGTGATGTACTGAAATATAATTACAAGCACTTCATACGTTTCAAAGGCTTTTATCGACAATCACATGACATTTATGCAAAGAGTCAGTACTTGCAGTGTTGGCGCTTCTTTTTCAGGACCTCTGCAATTCGACTGGGCTGCTCTCAATCAACTTCTGGGCCAAATCCTGACTGAAAGCAAACCATTCTTTCATAATCACTTCTTGGAGTTTGTCAGAATTAGTGGGTTTTTGTTTGTCCACCCGCCTCTTGAGGATTGACCACAAGTTCTCAATGGGATTAAGATCTGGGGAGTTTCCAGGCCGTGGACCCAAAATTTCAATGTTTTGGTCCCCGAGCCACTTAGTTATCATTGTTAGCATTGTTCTTCACCAAACTGTTGTTGGATTGTTGGAAGAAGTTTGTGTTGGAAGGTGTTTTGGTACCATTCTTTATTCATGGCTGTGTTTTGGGGCAAAATTGTGAGTGAGCCCACTCCCTTGGATGAGAAGCAACCCCACACATGAATGGTCTCAGGATGCTTTACTGTTGGCATGACACAGGACTGATGGTAGCTCTCACCTTTTCTTCTCCGGACAAGCCTTATTCCAGATGCCCCAAACAATCGGAAAGAGGCTTCATCCGAGAATATGACTTGCCCCAGTCCTCAGCAGTCCATTCGCCATACGTTTTGCAGAAGATCAATCTGCACCTAATGGTTTTTTTGGAGAGAAGTGGCTTCTTTGCTGCCCTTCTTGACACCAGGCCATCTTGCAAAAGTCTTGGCCTCACTGTGCGTGCAGATGCGCTCACACCTACCTGCTGCCATTCCTGAGCAAGCTCTGCACTGGTGGCACTCCGATCCCGCAGCCGAATCCTCCTTAGGAGACGATCCTGGCGCTTACCCAGGCTCTTACCCAATCAGCCTGACATAATGATCTCCAGCCTTGTGCTCGTCAACATTCTCACCTGAGTTAACAAGACGATTACTGAAATGATCTCAGCAGGTCCTTTAATGACAGCAATGAAATGCAGTGGTAAGTTTTTTTCAGGATTAAGTTAATTTTCATGGCAAAGAAGGACTATGCAATTCATCTGATCACTCTTCAGAACATTCTGGAGTAGATGCAAATTGTTATTATAAAAACCTAAGCAGCAAATTTTCCAATTTCCAATATTTATGTAATTCTCAAAACTTTTGGCCACGACTGTAGCATGTAGTGTGTACGTAATGGATATGTGTGATCAGTGTAGGAGTATTGGGGTATTTGAGACACAGCCGGAAAGAATGAATGGAAAAAAAGGGGAAAAAAGCACATGGATATGATGATTTAATTTAAATAATAATTTAATCATTATTAGAGAAACCAAGGTCAAAACACTAGATGGCAGATAAGTATCTCTCTCTCTTTCACTTTCACACACACACACACATACACACACACATACTCCAGGGCATCAGTTTCAACTACACGTGTCATATTCCATAATTACACTCATTACAATTATGTGCTGTAATTATAATCTGTCAAAACCCTTAGTCTAATCCCTTTAATTAAATAAACAGGTCATTAAACACCCACACACACACACACACACACACACCTATTACGGTTTACATATTTAAACATTTAACCAGGTCACTAAACTTGACATGAAATGATGATAGAAGTACAGCAGGACATCGACATGTGAATTCAACCAGTCTTGGAGGCGAGTTCTTAAGGTGAAATGTTATAATGTGAAACGCATTGTCCCATAGGAAATAATGTAAATGCAGATAATCCGTTCTAGCCTCCCAAAAGTGTTCCCAATATTACCAATTTCAAACTGAATAATCCAAATTCATACAGATTAGGCTCACTGGCATTTCCAAATTGCATGTAGTGTGTGAATAATGTGTATACTGTATGTGTGTGTGTGTTTTCTGCGATGGATTGGCACCCTGTACAGGGTGTACATGTCCTAAGTTTCATGGGATAGGCTCCAGGTCCCCCATGACCCTGTGTATCTGCAAACTGCGAAGTGATTCGACACGGAATCAGCTGCATTAAGTGAAACAATCACAATGTGTTTCTTTACACAATAATTTCTTTAGTTTATGATTTCTGAACACACTTAGTACAGTGGAACCTCGGATTGCGAGTAACGTGGTTTACGAGTGTTCCGCAAACCGAGCAAAGATTTTTAATAATATTTTATTCGGAACCCGAGCAAGTATTAGTTTACGAGCGCCGAGTATCATGTATCACACATGCGACTCTTATTTTGATACCGAGCGTCACTCTTTCCCCCTATTTTTTAAAGGTAAAGTGCAGATTAATTTGTTTTATTTTCATTTTATAGATTGTATTAATTATTTTTATGTATTTATTTTTTGGAGCTGTGGAACGAATTATTTGAGTTTTCATTATTTCTTATGGGAAATTATTATTTGGTTTACGAGTGTTTTGGAATACGGGCCCACTCGTAATCCAAGGTTCCACTGTAAATGGTTAACTTTTTTATTGCTGTATTTCATATAGTTCCATCAATATATTATATACATACACTGTCTTTTGCGTCTTAAGTTCACTTCAGTTCCTTTAATCTTTACCTACAGACAAATTCAGCGGTCACATAAGCACACATAACTAAAACACACCACAGAGGGAGAATATAGAACACACACACACACACACACACACACGCTTCCTTTTCCATTCACCGTGTTGTGTGTTTGTAGCCATGGCAACGACTAGAGGAAGTGCATCATTATATTACTTTAATAATGCAGCAGATTAATAATAATACAAGCAACACACACTACGCTGTTGAGCCCTTTGAGCCCTATAGTGAATGCACACACACACACACACACACACACACACACACACACACACACACACACACACACACACACACGCATACGCACACACTCACATACATACATACATACATACATACATACATACATTAACACACTAATGTAAGGTAGCAGGCCCTTTAACTCTCTCTCTCTCCCTCTCTGCTCTCTCACTCACACACACACACACACACACACACACACACATATAAACATGCACAGATAGAGACAATGTGTCACAGCACAATATGCTCCAATGCAATTTTACGTGTGTGAGTGACTGTAAACATCCTCTTTATTTTCCATTCTCTATTCAACATAATAACGTCTGCAGGAAATCCTTAGCAAAACGATAGACAGGCACAAAGAGAGACAGAGAGACAGGAAGATAGGTATACAGATGAGACAAACATAGAGACATACAGAGAGATAGGTATATAAATAGAAAGATAGAGACAGACAGAAACACAGACTGAAAGATGGGCAGATAAAGACAAACAGGCAGACAGACAGAAAGACATACTGAGAGATAGAGACAAAGACAGACATGCAGAGAGACACAGACAAATAGACAGGTATTTAAATAGATAGAGACAGACATACAGAGACAAAGACTGAAAGACAGGCAGATAAAGACAGACAGACAGACAGAGACAGACATGCAGAGAGACACAGAAATACAGAGAGATAGACAGACTGAGTCACAGACAGACAAAGACAAAGACAGAGAGAGAGAGACACAGACAGACAGACAGGTAGTATGTAATTAAACATTAACCTTTCGGTTCTGCGCCTGTGATCGACCCCCGTAATCCAGTGTCTCTTTGGAGTGCTGCTTGATGAGGGTCAGAGGTCAGGGGTCGGGTCAGGCCTGAGGCATGCGGCCTTGAAATGAAAGAGAGCGTGTGATTAATTCATCACAAAGCATCTCAGAATCTCTCTCTCTCACACACACACACACACACACACAGAGGGTGTGTGTGCCCTCACTGAATAAAAATGGGTGTGTGAGCGTGTGCTAGCTTGTGTATTAGCGTGTGTCAGTGCAGAACGACTTACTGTAGTGCACTCAGGAGGGAGGGAGGGAGAGAGGAAGGAGGGAAAGGTCATGTTTTGGAAAGTAAAAAACTCTTTATGTGCTAAACAGTTTAGCGTCTAGCGCTCTTTGTGTTCTGCTAAGATGGTAACGCAGGAAAACACACACACACACACACACACACACACACACAAACAGTTAGAACTATGGTCATTTATAACCACTTTTTAAGGTTTGTGGGAATAAATTAATGCTAATGTAAACAAAAAGATGGTTAGCAACGATAGTGTTTAGCACAGCTAGTCATTAATGGAAGCCAACAGCAATACTCCTGCTTAGCGTTAGTTGTTAAAACGTAAACTACTTAATAATTTATGAGACAATAAATTAGAAAATGTCCATAAATAAATGACCGTCCATAAATGTCCATAAATACTGGCATCAGTGTATGTAGTTTCTAATATGCAGGTGTGATATGTCATTTACTAGCATCAGCTCATTACAATTATCACAGTTATTACTGGTGAAGAGTTAGCAAAAACAATTTTAAATCATACTATTTTTAGCACTTTGTATAAATGCTAAGACAAACTAAATGACTAGCAATACTAGCTTTTAACATAGCTAGCAACATTTCTGCTTTGTTCTGTTTGTCACATACAGTAGTAATGCATTTTAGTACCTACACAAGCCAGTCAGTTTCATAATTATTGGCACCCTCTGTAAATAACATATTTTTTCGAAAGGGTGATAATTTAACATCCAGAAGTGCTGTA
>CM059218.1:32379827-32457327 GCA_030347435.1 Clarias fuscus
ACCCCCCTGAGGTCGTGTGGAGTCATGCCACAAGGGGACAGAACTGACCCAGAGACAAAAGGGGAACCCAAATCCTAGGTATGTTTTAAGGTTATGGCCGATCCGCGTCTGTCCATCCTGAGGCTTCTGATATCCAAATTTGCGGGGACCTGAGGCCTTTCCCAGGAGACGTAGGGCACCAGGCGGGGTACACCCTGGATGGGGTATCACACACATACTCACACACTCATTCACACACGAATTAGCCTAATGGCTTCATACTGTGGGAGGAAACCGAAGTAAAGTGGCACCTCGGCATAGGAACTGGCTGCTGTGTGAATTTTCAAATTCAAGAAATTTGCTTCAGCGTGCAAAGCTTTTTCAGCACACGAGTGAGCGAGCCAGTCGCGTATACTTCCCGTTGCATCTAGTAAAGCGTAAGTTTACTTCTTTTTTTTTTTTTTTTTTTGCGTTTTGAAGATTTAGTGAAGACATAGCACCAATGTTTTGATTGTTTTTATATATATAAATATGACCATAGTGTTGGAAATTGGTAATATTTTCTGGAGCCTGAAGGTTTATCTGCGTTTACATTATTCCCTATGGGACAGTACGTTTCACAATATGAAATTTCACCTTCAGAACTCGCCTCTGAAACGGATTAAACTCGTAAGCCGATGTACCGCTGTATACCAAAGAAACCCACCAAGCATGGGGAGAACACACACACACACACACACACACACACACACACACACACAGACCCGAGGAGGAAATTGGACCTGGATACTGGTGGTACAAGACCACAGTGTTAACCACTACCCTATTGCGCCACCTATCCAAATTCTACACATATTTTTTTGGTTTAGTGACCAGTGATCTCTAATATCCATCCTGTGGCTTCTGATCTGAACCAAGTGTCCTGACAGCACGCCGTCCATCCCTGGACCATTCAAAGGACTTTTGTCCAGTTTAAGATCCGTCTCACCCGGCGTGTGAAACCAAAAGCGATTCATGCAGGGTGCTGCTCTGCCCACCCTCTGCCCACCCCGGGCCTCCCTCTGCCCACCCCGTGCCCACCCCGGGCCTCCCTCTGCCCCAGTGTGTAAGGGTGTGCAAACTTTTACGCAGCCAGAATATTAATAATAACAAAAATGTTTATTACGGATTATTCTCGCACAGTACCGACCCACACCCGGGCGCGCGCACACACACACACACACACACACGCAGGTCTGATCTGTAACTAATTCCGCCCCCAGTCTGCGGCTCTTCTGCGCGCTACAGCGGCTCCGTGACGACGCACGAGCGGATCCCAACTTCCTCAGTAGCCACTGACGCTACACACACACACACACACACAAGTATATACACCCACACACACACACACACACAGTCACACACACACACACACACAGTCACACACACACACACACAGTCACGTACAGCCGCGATACTGGACCACGCGCGGATCCGAACAAACACACAGAAACACCGTGAAATCCGTAAACACACACACACACACACACACACACACACACCCCACACACACACACACACACACACACACAAAGACTGACCGTGACTCGGTGCTCCGTCGCGCGCCAGCTGCAGTTTCTCTCCCGGTCTGATCGCGGAATCCGCAGCGACACTCTGAGTACACACACACACACACACACACACACACACACACTCACACACACACACTACAGAGCACTGTACTGTATACCGCCTCACCGCGGAGAGACACAGAGAGAGAGGGGGGGGGGGGGGCAGACAGACAGGGAGAGAGACACACAGACAGACAGAGTGATGATGTCCATCGTGGAGCTTGTAATGTCCAGTGAAAATGTCTTCTGTCCAACTTGGAGCTTTTACAATATTCATCATGTAATGTCCACAGTGAAGCTGCTGATGTCCAACATTCGAATGTCCATCATGAACCTTGTAACGTCCAACAATATAATATTCATAATGAGTCTTGTAATGTCCAACCTGGAGCTTCTAATGTCCACCATGTAACTTCTAATGTCCAACATTCTAATATCCATCATGATGCTTGTAATGTCCAACTTAGAGATTCTAATCTCCATTGTGGAGCTTCTAATGTCTAACTTTGAGGCTAAGATTTCCAACATTCTAATATATCCACCATGGAGCTTCTAATGTTCAACCTGGAGATTCTACTGTTCATCATAGAGATTTTAATGCTCAACATTCTCATGTCCCTCATGGAACTTCTAAATGTCCAACCTGGAGTGTCTAATTGAGTGCATTATTGAGCTTGTATTGTTTAACCTAATGTCCATTATGGAGCTTCTAATGTCTAACATTCTAATGTCTGACCTGGCACCTCTTGCTGAGCCTAGGTTCTAGGTTCCTCCTGGCCTGCAACCTGCTGATTAGCCGACTATAGTAACATTATGACATCAGTTTTAGAATAATAACATTGATATGGAATAGAATTTATTTGATTATATAACATTCATGCCAATAAATTTAACTGAGTAACATAATAACAGAGACAGACAACAGATGAAAGGACACAGACACCCACACACAGAAGCAGGTGTAAAACGATGTGGTAAATTCCCGGTATAAGAGCTGTCCAGTCAAACATGACGCAGCATGATGCAGCGTAATATTTTAAAATAAGATAAAACCATTTATTATCCACCAATAACAACACTGTGTAAAAGCCTGCAATAAAACAGTAATAACTCATTTCATTGTTCCTTTATTAAAATATCTCTTAAGAGTAAGGCATGCAGCACAATGACATCACGACACTACAGGCTAGGGGCGGAGCTAACTTAATTGACAAGTAATTAAATTTATGATTTTACAAACAAACATCTAAGAACAACATTTTTGTACTTTTTCCATTTGAAGGGCTTGTTAACAAACACTGACCTCTAATGTCCAACATCCAAATGTCCAACCTGGACCTTCCAATGTCCAACATGAAGTGTCTAATGTCCATCATGGAGCTTCTAATTAACATTGTGAAGCTTTTAATATCCATCATGGAACTTCTAATGTCCAACTTTCTATTGTTAAACATAGTGTCTGATGTCAATCGTGGAGCTTTTAATGTCCAACATTTTAAAGTCCATAATGGAGTATGTAATCTCCAACGTGGAGCTTCTAATGTATATGTGACAAAATAAAGGCTTTACTTTAATATGTCTGTCATGGATCTTCTAATGTCCAACATTCTAATGTCCATCCCGGCATAACATTTTCCCAGCCTGCAACCTGCTGATTGGTGACTATAATAACATTAGAACAAACAGGTTTTAGAAAAATAACATTGATAATAATGACAGATATGAGGATTAACAGAATGTGCGCGCACACACACACACACACACAGAGTCACACTGATTAATGGCTGAGTGAATGAGTTTTGGTGTTGGTCTGGAAAAATAGATCTTTAATAGCCTGAACCACAAACCACCAGAGAGAAAGTGTGTGTGTGCGGTTACAGCTGTAGTAGGAGACATGCTGAGCGCTGCAGAACTTCTTCTCCTTCGTCCTCACTGACATTAGCACTGCAGGATGGCGGTCTGAGCCGAACACAGGTGATGACACCCTGACAGGTGTTAATACGGCAGTCACTGCACCAGGTGTGAACGTTTCAACCACAACTAAATACAGGATACCATTAACATGCCTGTTGCCATGGTGACAGAGGGTGATGCTCGCGCTCGCTTGTGCTCACGCAACTTTGTCTCCAAACAAATGATAACAAATATTGTTCATTTTTCAAATATTTACTGAACTGTATGCCAACATATCCTAACTGTGAGCTTAGACTGAACGCTGATTTAAATCAGTTGTCATGGTAACAGTCAGACTGGGAGGAGCATTGATTTAGAGCTGTTTATTAAGTTTATTGAGTTGATCTGGTCCAGTCAGCCGCCGGGTATTATTGCTGTTATTTATACTACTAGGCTGTAGATGATGTTATAAATATTATTGTCTTAAATATTAATGATGTTATTAATTGTATTATAATGTTATTAATACTGCTGCTTGTGGAAGTTGTAATATTTAATAATTATACTGTTAATTCAAACAAGTTTGTCATTGTATATTAGATGTTGTACTATTAATGCTACTAGGCTGTTGATGCTGTTAATGCACTCTACAATGTTTCAACACACACACACACACACACACACACTTAAAGCAAAACCAAGATGGAATTTGGAAAAAGTGAATGAACACGTAAAGTCTTGTTGGACAGAGTTGAGTTTGCTGTCAGTTCAGTGCCACGTCTCTGTGCAGCAGCAACACACACACACACACACACACACACACAAAATCTCTCACCCACAAACAATCACACACTCAGGCTTGTACGAGCACGCTAATGACCAGCCGGCAGGTGCGATATAGCGTCGCTTACATTTTTTTAATATAATGAGAACACCAAATCTGTCTGTCTGCCTTCCCGTCTGTCTGTCCATCAGTCTGTCTGCTGTCCTGTCTGTCTGTTGCACCCCCTCAGTATTGGGTCATTACTCTTCGGGTGTATCAGGAACAATGTGCTGCAGTGTATCAGAGTTCGTCAGTCGTTCCAGAGGAGAGGATTAGTCATCAGAGATCAAAGCATTCACTTCTAACATTTCACCATGACGTCACTACTGAACACTCCGAGTGAAAGCGCTGCAGTTTCCTCACAGCCGTGTATAAAGTGAAGCCAAATGTCTCTGACGCCCTCCAACGGCAGTGTTTCAACTCCTAACCCCGCCCACATCTGATTCACCGGACAGATCAAAAACTTTACACATCCAGTTCACGTTTTACAGCTAAATACAGATCAGATGCTCCAGAGGAGCGGAGAGGGAAAAAACATCATGCATTTATACTTTATAACTTTATTCACTCAATAAACTATACGTGAGAAGAGGAGACAATCTGGTCATGGACATTTTACATCATCCATCCAGTTTCAGGAACGCGTCTCTTCTGTGTGTGTGTATGTGTGTGTGTGTGTGTGTGTGTGTGTGTGTGTGTGCAGGCCTTGAGCAGATCACTGGGAACCCAGGGCACAA
The DNA here is from genome assembly GCA_030347435.1 of Clarias fuscus. Classification (NCBI taxonomy): domain Eukaryota; kingdom Metazoa; phylum Chordata; class Actinopteri; order Siluriformes; family Clariidae; genus Clarias; species Clarias fuscus. Next base: position 32,384,870 of record CM059218.1, read on the forward strand.
GGCGAGGACACCAGGGCTGGGGTGCAGGACACATGCACACACACACACTCACGCACCCAATCTGGAAACCCCAATTGGTAACAGACCGCACCGCATGTGTTTAGACTGGTGGAGGAAACCGAGGCTTCCAACATCCAAACTTCTACTGGTCCATCCTGAGGCGTCTGACCTGGTGAACTGGTGAATCAGCGGGTGAGGGTGAAACACACACCTGACCATTTGCACAGACAAACAACTCGGTGTTGAAAGAGAGGAATGGAAGCGTTTACTGACGGTGAGTGAATGAATAACGGTGCTGCCTACAGAGAAAGAAGGAACGAAAGAATGAGAGGCTGACGCATGTGAACGCCACATGGCTGTAACGAGCTCTGATGTGAGGTGTATCGTGCGTTTGATTCACCCTCCTCCTCCTCCCTCCTGAATGGCTCTGAGTGACTGCAGTAAACTCTGATGTGGTGAAGCACTAACGGTACACGTCTGTCCCATAATCACTGCAGGGATGATCACATCATCGTCTGGGCCAATTGGACGCAGAGCTCAGCTGCGGATCATCTGCTCACCAGAACCACCACATCATCAGAACTGCAATTCACACAATGAGTTTCTGTGCTCTTTGTTCATCTGTTACAGACTCACGGTGTTGGAGAAGAACCATTAGGCTTTGTGGAATACACTCCAAACTACTGAGTCCTCCAGCTTCTCCTACAGCCCCGTACAGGCCCGTCTCCTCCAACACACACACACACACACACCCGTGTGTTAGAAGAGTGCCGTTACTGGATACAGATAAAAATACATACTAATACACTGCTTTAAAAATTCTTATTGCACTTTTAGACTCCTTTATGCCCCCTGACTGACCCCTCAGGACATCAGCCTGGTCCTTACACCAACCTATAACACACACCACCGTACACCCCTCACACCCCGCCCATGCTGTCCTGTACAGGCCAATTAAACCCCTTACTGATTAAAATGCACTAACAAAAATAACTAGCTTGCTTGCTAATATCACTATAAAAGGAGATGTGGCTACTGAACTAGTTAAGTCTAGTTGTTAGTTGGTGTAAGTGCGGAGTTCAAGACACATTAACTGTGTTCAAGGTGTTTATTCTTTTCATCCACAGTGACAGTGTGTGCACTGAGGAGGAGGAGGAGGAGTGTGTAGTGCTCAGTAGGCGGGGCTATAACGGGATATTGGCGTGTTTCTTCCATGGGTTGCTTTGTTTCTTGCTCGCCAAAACCTCCAGGTCTCTGCAGATCCTCATGCGCGTGGTGGACGGCTGGATGATGTCATCAACAAACCCTGCACGCGGGTAAAGAGGGTTAGTTGTGTGTGTGTGTGTGTGTTTGTCTTACTCATTTAGTCACTATTTCACACTGAATATTAAAGAGATAAAAGACATGGGTCTGGTAGGAAAGTCTCATTCCGTGTGCATGTGTCCTGATAAGAGCTGCGGGCCTCGTCCCAATCTGCACTGTACCTCACTAACTACTCCAAAGACACTATATTTCAAACCCCACTCAGTGCTGCAGTGATTGGAAGCACATTACTGCACTGTTTATCTCTTTAGTTTTAAAGACATGGCATTAGCACAGCAGGATGGTGGTTTGGAACACAGCGTAGACAGACACTGGCAGGTTGTCATGGCAACCCAGCAACGCTCTCTAAACTGACCTCTATTTGGCCAGCTAGAGTGCAAATTGGGATGCAGCCTCGGTCAAAAAAAATCTTTTTACAAAACCTCAGACATGGGCCGTGTTCCAAACCCCCCACACACACACACACACACACACACACACACACACAGTCTGTACTTCATACTACTTTACACATGTTTACGCCAAATGAACCTGTGGCTCCGTCCCAAACCACACACTACTGTATTACATCAACCACACTAACGTGCAACTAGCGTGCAATTAACGTGTGTGTGTGTGTGTGTGTGTGTGTGTGTGGGTGTACAAACCTCGGACAGCAGCAGGGAAAGGGTTAGCAAACTTCTCTACGTACTCAGCCTCCGCCTCGGCCTGGTTCTCCTTCCCCCTGAAAATAATCTGCACGGCACCCTGAGGGGGAGAGAAAATAAACAAACAAACAAACAAATTAATTAATCTGTCCCACAAAAGCAACATGTACATCAAAAAGAACAGGCTACAGTTATATTTTGAAAATATAAATTTTGTTTGTTTATTGATGAGTAATAAAACATATTGTAACAAGTTTACTCTTTGATGTTTATACTGCAGATTTATTAAATTACTAACAGGAAATTAAATCTTAAATATTTACTATAAATTATTACATTTAATGATGAGCTTTTAATTCTATTTATAAAAAAAAAAAACTTAATGAAATGACACTGACTGCATATTTATTTATTTCTATAGAAACTAAAACACTACACACATAATGTTACTTGTAGAGTAAATGTGGACTGGCTCCGCCCACTTCCTCTGACACTGTTGGAGTTTTCATCACTGATCTCTTTGGATATCGGTATTTTTTTTCCAATATTCGTGCATGAATCTGTGTCGAGTAATTTCATTAAACATCCTTTACACGTATTTAAATGTTCGTAAAGTCGTCGTAGCGATGTGGAGTTTTTACCTTCGCCCCCATCACAGCCACCTCAGCTGACGGCCAGGCGTAATTAACATCACCACGCAGGTGTTTGGAGCTCATCACGTCGTACGCTCCACCGTACGCCTGCACAACACACACACACACACACACACCACTGAAAGCTCAGAACTAATCCTCAAAATATGTTCACTTGGTATTTTCTGTAGAGATTAATCGCACACGCGTGCACACACACACACACACACACACACACCTTCCTGGTGATGACAGTAATTTTAGGAACCGTTGCCTCTGCGAAGGCGAACAGCAGTTTGGCCCCGTGTCGGATGATTCCTCCGTACTCCTGCGCCGTCCCTGCAGTAACACACACACAACCAACTCTGTGTTCATGTGCACTAGGTAGTGAATAGGGCATGTGGGTTAGGACACGACCTCAGGGGCATGATAGTGTTCATGTGCACTAGTTAGTAAATATAAGGTATGTAGAGGAGTATCCCAGAGGAGCCTAATGTAAGTGTTCATGTGCACTATGTAGGGAATATGGTGTGTGGTTTGGGACACGCCCAGAGCAGCATGTGCGTTCTTACCTGGTAGGAATCCAGGAACATCGACGAATGTGATGATGGGAATGTTGAAGGCGTCACAGAAGCGTACGAAGCGTGCGCCCTTCACTGAGGAGTTTATGTCCAAACATCCTGACACACACACACGCAATGTGAGACACAGACTGTGTGTGTGTTTGTGTGTAAATAGCATCATACTCCCCTCTCTCACCTGAAGCTACTTTAGGCTGATTACCCACGATGCCGATGGTGCGACCGTTCATGCGGGCGAATCCCACCACGATGTTCTTGGCGTAACTCGGCATGATTTCAAAAAACTCACGTTCATCTACGATCTGAAATAAAGACAGGAAACATTCTGATACGGCTGCGTCCCAAACGCCTCAGTTACTGAACAAGCAGGACTGATTAGTGCACTACCTGTGGTACATGTTCAGTAACATGATCACTCAATTAAACTGTTAATGTAACGTGTAAATACTCGGCTCGTGTCCCAAATCACTTTCTACCAGAATAAAACATAAACTGCAGGAAAAATTGCATTCTAACTGCAGCACGTCTTCCTTCGCAGTGAGACAGAAAACCTTTTAACTGCAGCACTTTGTGATTTGGAACGCAGCCCCAGTTGTGAAACAACATCCTTTATCTGACAAATCAGAGAATGGAATTTTATAACCTCTAAGCCTGTGTGTGTGTGTGTGTGTGTGGTGTGTGTGTGTGTGTGTGTGTGAGAAAGAGAGTGACAGGCGTACACCGTGGATGATGTCCAGCATGTCGTAGGCCTTTGTGCTCTCAAATGGAACGAGTGTGTCAAGTCCAGGAACAAGGCGATCACTGAAGGGATGAAAACACACACACACACAGACACACACTCAGTATAACTAGTTAATCCATAAATATCAGGATATATCCAGACATGGAGGTCTCGTCCCGGCTGCCGGGGTTACCTGGGGTCGTGACACTCTGTGACCGGGGCGGAGTCTTTATTACTGAGGGGCAGGAAATTAAAAAACTCCCGGAGGTTCAGCAACGCATCGATGTCATTCTCAAACGCCTTGTGGGCCACGCCTACAGACAGACAGACAGAGAGAGAGAGAGAGAGAGAGAGAGAGAGTTAGTCTGCAAGGTTTAGAGATCAGATACATTACACACATGGTTTGTGCTACTACCTGACACAGCGGTGTGTGTTTTGGCTCCACCCAACTCCTCCTGCGTCACATCCTCATTAGTGACTGATTTAACCACATCAGGACCTGTGATGAACAGATATGACGTGTCCTGTCCAACCACACATGCGCGCACACACGCACACACACACACACACACACAACAAAATGAAAAAATAACACAGAAAAGAAAAAGGGGTGGAGCTTATAAACAGATACAATGGGCAGGGCTATAAACAGGTACAGTAGGCGGGGCTATAAACAGGAAGAGAAGGTGGGGTTACAAACAGGTATAGTGGGCGGAGTTAAAATGATCCTCACCTTGACCATGAAGGTGAAGTCAGTGAGAGCGGGAGAATAAACCGCTCCGCCTGCACATGGCCCCATGATGAGAGAGATCTGAGGAACAACACCGGACGCCAACACGTTCCTCTGAGACAGAGAGACAGAAATGAACAAACCTTTCTTTCTATCAGTTCATCTCTCTCTCTCTCTCTCTCTGCTGTTTGTCCATCAGTCTCACTCACCAGGAAAATGTCGGCGTACCCTGCCAGAGATTCGACTCCTTCCTGGATTCTCGCTCCGCCCGAATCGTTCAGCCCAATCACTGGCGCTCCAACCATCATCGCCTGGTCCATCACCTACACACACACACACACACACCTGTGAGTCCTGAATGTGACCTCTGACCTTTCACACACTGCTGCGAAAGGGAATCAGGACAGAATGGACTCACTTTGCAGATTTTCTGGGCGTGAGCTCCTGATAAACTCCCTCCGAACACGGTGAAGTCCTGAGCACAGAGATGAGAGATGTGACATCATATCCTGTGACATCATGTGACCACTACAGGATGGAGTCAGAGGTCATCTGTACTCACCTGGCTGAAGACGTAGACGAGCCGACCGTTTATCCGCCCCTGTCCTGTGACCACGCTGTCACCTGGATACTAAGGGCGCGCACACACACACACACACACACACACACACACACACACACACACACACAGATCTCAAACATCTAATCAAGACTGTATGAACCGGAGGTGTAACGACGTCATAAACCCAGACGCTTCACCTTGTTGTGATCGGCCTGCATTCCAAAATCCGCACAGCGATGTTCCACGAACATGTCGTACTCGACGAACGAGTCGGGATCCAGCAGCAGAGCGACTCTCTCTCGAGCAGTCAGTTTCCCCTGAGGACAACATCAGGATCAACGTCAGCAGATCATGACCCAGACCCGAGTGAGTCCTCTGTCCACCATGTTTCACTCTGTCTCCCTCATGATGTGTGTAAACATGTCCAAAATACAGGCTGTAAGAACAAAGCTGTCCTGATACTCGTACTTTCAAGGAGACGGTGTATATAAAGGCCGCCTACCTACATGCCCACATGATTAATTCTGGATAACAGCAGCGAGGATTTATATCAATAATACATTATTGTTTCCACAGTAACCGCTCATTCACAGGGGCGTGTTCAGCGCATGTGCCCCTGAGGGGAATCAGAACCAAAATCATTTCTACATGGAGAGGAAGTCTATAAAGTTTAATGAGAGAGTCTCCAGTTTCAGTGGTTTCTTAATGTGTGCCAAATTTCCTGGGAGAACATTGATTAGCACACACTTTTTAAAGTTATAAAATGTAACCCTTGTGACTGAAGACTGAAGAATTGAATCGTCTGTCGATTCAATTCAGTTTGATTAGATTTTTGAGCATTCTGTGTTTCAATTTGACTGGATTCAGGAGCACTAAAGTTTTGTCTGATTTGTTTAAACCAGCTTTAGTTCCTTCAGGTTTAAGTATTAAAACAACCCATTAAAAGATTCAAGTCAACACTGAAATTTGGTGTCATTTGTATTACTGATTGTTCAAACATCTTTTTTTGTCGACTTTCCACTCCATATTCCAGTCCAGTAGGTGGCAGTGTAGCATCAACCGCACATAAACTCAGCAGAAGTGATGCTCTTGCAAAACACAAGCATTTGTGTAAGATGTAAGCATTTTGTATTTTCTGCAAAAGCTACAAAGTTTACAAAATTTGAAAAATGTGAATCAATTCTGCATCAAATTTTGATTAAATCGCACAGCTCTGTGAGCCACGTTTTATTCTTCTATCCTGCAACTAAAAGGAGAAGTAATCTTTTAAATAATAATCAAAAAACTGTTTTCTAAAGCACGCCAAGACATTATGTTTCTGTTATAATATTAAGTACTGATGTTTATTATTGTTGATTTTATTCACTATTTTCATTTTTTACTTGATTTTCATTCAGTATTTTACTGTAACTGGAAAAAAACCTGCCAGATGTTTGTCCATAATGGATCAGCTTAACATTGATTAGTTTCCAGGTTTGGATTACAATATGTACGGTTATGATTCTTCATCATGCATTTCTTAAAATACAGTTTTAACATATGCATGTTTTTGTTTTTTAACACATAAATGTAAAATAGAGCACAGAGGCGTCATCTTTAATATTCAGCAAAAACAGGGGGAAAAAAATCATTATCCATTACTCAAAGCTCATTTTTAATCAGTAATTAGAATAATTAGTTTACATTAATAATAAAGTTAATATTAACCCTTTTATTCATATTATGCATTTTGTAAACTTTGCACTGATTTCATACTTTCTAGGATAAGATTACTTTCTTTTAATATTATAAAAAATTCATTTGTTTAAAGTTGATTAAGAGCTTCATTTTGAAAGAGCAAATTATATAACATTGCCTTTTTTTGGGGGGGGGGGGGGTGCGATGCAAATCGCTATTAATCGGTTAGATCATACTCAAATAAGTAGAATAAATACAACATATACACTCACCTAAAGGATTATTAGGAGCACCACACTAATACGGTGTTTGACCCCCTTTCGCCTTCAGAACTGCCTTAATTCTACGTGGCATTGATTCAACAAGGTGCTGAAAGCATTCTTTAGAAACGTTGGGCCCATATTGATAGGAGAGCATCTTGCAGTTGATGGAGATTTGTGGGCTGCACATCCAGGGCACGAAGCTCCCGTTCCACCACATCCCAAAGATGCTCTATTGGGTTGAGATCTGGTGACTGTGGGGGCCATTGTGGAGATGAGTGGTACCCGGTGGGGTCTTCTGCTGTTGTAGCCCATCCGCCTCAAGGTTGTGTGTGTTGTGGCTTCACAAATGCTTTGCTGCAGACCTCGGTTGTAACGAGTGGTTATTTCAGTCAAAGTTGCTCTTCTATCAGGTGGAATCAGTCGGCCCATTCTCCTCTGACCTCCTAGCATCAACGAGGCATTTCCGCACACAGGACTGCCGCATACTGGATGTTTTTCCCTTTTCACAACATTCTTTGTAAACCCTAGAAATGGTTGTGCGTGAAAATCCCAGTAACTGAGCAGATTGTGAAATACTCAGACCGGGCCCGTCTGGACACCAACAACCATGCCACGCTCAAAATGGCTTAAATCACCTTTCTTTCCCATTCTGATATTCAGGTTTGGAGTTCAGGAGATTGTCTTGACCAGGACCACACCCCTAAATGCACTGAAGCAACTGCCATGTGATTGGTTGATTAGATAATTGCATTAATGAGAAATTGAACATGTGTTCCTAATAATCCTTTAGGTGAGTGCAGTTTATAATTTATTTACTACATTTCTACTATTAAATTATACACACATTTACACAGTTTTATACTATAAATTATACTTAAAGTTGTATAAAAAACTGACTGTAGTTTGCAGTAGTTTGTGATTAAAGCTGAAACTTTTGAGTATTTCAGGTGAAGGTCACTGGGTTTATCTCCAGTCCGTGTGTGTGTGTGTGTGTGTGTGAGATTTCGCTGTGTTTTGGTCTTTTCTACCCGTTTGTGCTGCGCATGCGTCCTTTGCTCCCCGCCTCCCTGCAGCGCGGCTCTCCGCTTCTCCTCGATCCTCTCCTGCACTGACAGCTGGCCTGCGCTCCTCCACTGGCCGCTCTGTAAACCCTTACAGCCCGATAAAGCGGCGCAGCTCTGCGGCACACGAGTAACAGTCTTTAAGGACGACCTTAGAGTGTGTAAAATCCCCCCGCCGCTCCGGATCAGTGTGTACGCCGCCATTTTGAAAAGCCGTCACTCACCGGAGACGCGTCCTTTCCCCAGAAAACACTACGCATGCGCAAGCCGCCATGGGCGGTGTTTGACCAGCCAATCACGAGTCACGGTTTAGGGGCGCGGCGTCATTCAGAGAGAAGTGTTATTACCAGCGACAACCGTCAGAGGGAGCGAATCAATTTTAACCTCTCAGTTCTGACCCTGAGATTTGAAAGTGTAAATACATACAATTTAAAACATTTAATAGTGATTTTAAATGTTAAAAACTGCCATGTCAGTTGATGTATTATCTTTTCCTCACTGTACTTTTATTATATTCACTATATTAATCTGGAGATAATAAATATTTCAGACAGTTAATTCTTAGTTTAAGACGGTTGCTTGTGTCCCTGTAACAGTTTCACACACCAATCTGCAATTGCTTTTGTTGCACAATATTTACTAGATGCTATTTGCACAAGAACCTTTTTATTTGCTGCGACTACAACTAGAAATGTTTCCTGTTATCATTTACCGTCTCATGGACAATTTCTCCACACTACCTCACCTCAGCTCTGTGGACGATGTTGTTGCTCTTGTTTGCACATTTGCACATACACTTAACGTTGTTGTTTTTATTTTATAGTTTCTAGTTTTGCTAATTTGTTGTCTTAGCTAGTCAGCTAATTAGGATTTTTTTTTTTCCTAGCTAGTTTTGTTGATCTATGTTGTGAATGTATGTTGTATGTAGCACCTTGGGCCTGGAGGAACGCTGCTTCGTGTTATTGTGTACTGATTTTTAGTAGAAGAATAGAATAGAATTAAGTAGAAGTTACATAATGGTCTAATTTGTGTGAAAACTGTTTGATTTATGTTACTGAGTTTATACTAGCGGTGTTGACTAGCTACACACAGTGATGAAATGCACCAATGATGAGGTTTGTGTAAAGTCTCTACACTGTGAGGTTGTGTAACTATTTTAACTATAGTAAACAATTAAACCATGCTGTCATTTTTCATACATTTTTGCATTGAACTATAAATGGGCATTGCAGGTAGGGACGACAGAATCGATGGCCTAGAATAATACTATTTATTATTATTATTGTTGCACAAAATAAGGTGATAAACTGATAATGTTGGCGTTAATATAACTGTTTTTGTTACTGTAATTGAATTAAGGCAAATTTATTACATATTTTATGCGGTCCCTAAGAAAAAAAAAAGTATTTTGCACATATAAACCTCATAAATATCAAAGGACAAAAGCTTATGGAAAAATCAAATATTGCATACATTATAGAATATTTCAGGACATCTCACGAGACCTCCTTCCCTTCACCACAACCATCATCAACCATTCCATATCATCTGGTCATGTTCCTGCTGCTTTTAAGAAGGCAAGGGTTATTCCCATCCTCAAGAAACCCTGCCTGGACCCATCAGAAGTTAGCAACTATCGTCCGGTATCACTTCTCTCTTTTATATCCAACATTCTTGAAAGGACTGTTTATAACCAAATGTCTCTTTATCTCTCACAGAACAACCTTAATGATCCCAACCAATCTGGATTCAAAGTGGCACATTCCATAGAGACTGCCCTTCTGTCAGTCCTGAGAAGCTCCATGCTGCTAGATCTGCTAAACTGTAATCTGTCCTGATCCTCCTGGACCTGTCGGCTGCATTTGACACAGTGAACCACAAGATTCTATTATCTATTCTCACAAGCCTTGGAATTTGTGGAACAGCGTGGCAATGGTTTGCTTCTTACCTAGAAGATAGGTCGTATGAGGTGACATGGAGGGGATCTACATCTGCCCCACGCAGACTCTCTACTGGTGTCCCGCAGGGCTCAGTACTTGGTCCTCTCCTGTTCTCCCTCTATAACCGGTCTCTTGGTAAGGTCATATCATCGCATGGATTTATACCATACCATTGTTATGCAGATGACACTCAACTTATTCTCTCCTTTCCTCCCTCTGACACTCAGGTTTCCACCCAGATCTCAGCATGTCTGGTAGACATCTCATCCTGGATGGCAGCTCATCAGCTGAAACTCAATCTGAGTAAAAACGAACTGTTGTTCATCCCTGGTGACTCATCTCCAGGTCAAGATCTTGCGATATCCATGAACAACAATCAAATCACTCCTTCAGCCACTGCCCGCAATCTTGGGGTACCCGTGGACAATCATCTGTCATTTTCCCCACACATCGCTAACCTTATTCGCTCTTGTAGATTTCTTCTTTACAATATCAGAAGAATCCGCCCATTTCTTTCTTCACAGGCTACTCAGTTGCTTCTTCAGTCCCTTGTTATTTCAAGACTGGACTACTGCAACTCACTCCTGGCTGGCCTGCCTCTGTCCACAACTCGTCCTCTGCAACTGATCCAGAATGCAGCAGCACGTCTCGTTTTCAACCTTCCCAAGTTCTCCCACACCACCCCACTCCTCTGCTCCTTGCACTGGCTTCCTGTAGCTGCCTGCATCAAATTCAAAACACTGATGCTTGCCTACAAAGCTAAAAATGTCCCAGCACCCACTTACCTCTCTGCTCTAATCACACCACGCACTGCGCCGCGTTCCCTCCGGTCCTCCAGCACTGCTCGCCTCATCCCACCATCTCTCAGGGATCGAGGGCGGCATTCATCCAAACTCTTTTCTGTTCTGGCACCTAGGTGGTGGAACGAACTTCCTCTAGATGTTCGTACAGCAGAGACTTTGATGATCTTTAAACGACGACTCAAAACGTATCTATTTCTCCAGTACTTACAGGACAAAAAAAAACCTCTTCCCAGTTGTGTTAGACTAATGGCACTTAGTTATTGACCTAGTTAACCCAGTGTAAGTGATGTAAACTTTAAAGCACTTTTTGTAAGTCGCTCTGGACAAGAGCGTCTGCCAAATGCCTAAATGTAAATTTGTCACTTGTACTGCTAAGGTATCACCACCAGAGGGCAGAAAAGTCTACACATTTTTATAATCAACCTAACCACTGCATGAAAAGAGCTGTATACTGACCAGTGAATTCCTGTAAATTCCACTGATTTTCGGATATATTCAAAAAACTTTTAAGTACACATGTCTGTATATGTCTGCATTTGTATCGTTTCAGATGTGTGACTGTTGCCATGGCAGATAAACCTCTCAGGATTTCACACCTTGAGCTCTTTCAAGTCAGATTTCGCCTAAAACCTTTTATTGGTTCTTCTTTTTAGCCCAACCCATAACATTATCAGCTATTGGACAACCATATAATTGGTTGGGCTTAAATTTCTACAGGCCTTCAATACTATTCACAATATCAACGCTTAGACAGTGATGGACTTTTAATGGATGGATGGGTAGATAGAGATATATACTTTATTGATCCCAAAGGAAATTGCAGATTTCCACCAACACTGAGACAGGTTGTAGATTGCACACTGTATATCTCACATATAGTCTGTACACACAGTGTGATGTGAGAACTGACCAGAAGTTACTAGTGCAATGAAAATGTAAGAACACTGCAAGAAATATAAGGAGTATATAGTTAAGCATATAAATCAAAAGTAAAAAGTAAAAAAAAAGAAGGTTGCTCTTCAGCCATTGTGTGCAATTTTATATTTGGCAAAGTGACAACAGTGCAAACAGTATTAATTGTGCAAAAACCTACGCAATTGTGCAAAGAGCAGCGTGAAAGTGACAATGAAAATTTGTCTGTGTGTAAATGGCAAAGTATACAATAGATATCTGTTACCACAAGAATGAAATATATAAAACAAGAACAAATTGAAATATCCAAATTACAAGTACTACTACTACTACTACTACTAATAAATATAATATGGAATATAAAGCTGTATGAACTGTATAACTGTCACCTGATTCGGTGTCAGCCATGTCACTCTGTGCCATCACACGGAAGTGATGCGTGGCAACACAGGGTGGGTCTGCTTCCAGTGCGGTGGTAGTTTAAGGACCCAGGCTGGCCTCTCATCAATAATGCCATCTTCTTCATCAGGCATTAGATCAGGAGGATGCCGTTCTACATCTGTCTGCAGTACCTTAAACCTAGACTTCAGCAGCTGCAAAACATAGCAGAAACGTACCCACTGAAACAGCTAATAGCATTTTGAAATAGCAATAAATAAATTGTAGAAAGAAAGATTTACAACATTTAGCAAACTTTCTCTTTTCTTTCCTCGTTTGTTTTTGGCCGAAGCTTTAAATGATTCCCTCAGTTCTGCTTTGTCAGGCTGCTCCAGGGAATCTTTTCTCCTTAGGGTTTCATAATACTGTATCAGGTAGGTACAGGTTGCTGAACAGAACAAAACGTATTATTAGTAACAATTCATTAAATGCATAATCCAACGTCTAAAATGTACTTAAAACATTTAAAAAACCTTTGAAAACCTCCAGGTCAACATCAGCAAAACTCACACGTACCTCCTTTAGGGGGGGGGGGGGGGGGGGGGGCAGACACAATTATGTTACATTTATAATAACCGTTTAATACCAAAAAGTTCTTTTGTAATATTTATTTATTGTGGATCATATCCGTGCAAATTTTATTTTGAATTATGCAGTCGTCGTACTGATGCCGGTAAAAAAGTGAAAGTGGAAAAGGTTTTAATGGCTAACTTATAAAGGGTTTTACATGAATGCTAGAAAGAAAATGAACATGAGCATATATTGATTTTGTGACCTTTGTAAGACTGTTCAGGCCAAACAAACAATGAGAGGAACAAAACACGTTAGATTAAAGAGCAGTAGGCCTAACTTTAGAAAAGCACGATTAAAGCAAACTTACCGCAATGTTCACATCATGTGCCCTTTTCAGCCTTTGTTGTATTCGGCTGTTGTTTCTGAGTGCTCTGCTGTATCATATCCACTTTCCTTTCGAGCTCCTCGAGACGCTGCAGAGTCTGTTGTTGCGGAGAGCCGCACCACGCGATGTTTTTAATGATAAGAGCCCTTATGCTGGGCGTTAGAGTGGGTCGATGAAATAGGAGTTAGTGAGAGTGCTTGTGATACACAGGGGAAGACCGTCCCGTTTGGAGATAGCGTGGGATTATTAATTAAGGAACTTAATAGGAAACCAATGAAAACTGTAAACACAAAATAAACAGAGCTGTGCCGTCTCCGCGAGTGTGTATAAATGGCCGCGCCTTTGCCTGTTCAGAACTCTGAGTGGTAGCAACCTGCAGAACTGCCGGTTCTGAACAGTTTATGCGTGGCTCTGCCCCTCGCGCGACCCGCATCGTTACACTCGCTAATGGCTTCCAGTTTGTTGGTGAGGTCCCGAGCTAAGCTTCCCGTCCTGTAGAATCACAGCAGGCGTCTAACACCTTTCACTTACAACAGCCAACCACTGACTTATAAAAGGCAGCCAGTAACCTGCAGTTCTCACAGCTAGCTGGAACTGCCACGGTTTCCCGGCTACGTCCGTTGACTCGAGTTACATGGTTGCTTCTGGACATTTTTGTAACCTGGGAGTTTTTACCCGTATACATCCGACAAACCTGAAATTAGGTGGGGGTTTACTGTTTCCACATACGTCCGGATTAGGCTCTTCTCATGCAGTCAACATTATTTATATATTAAAAAAAACCCTGCGTGTTTAAACTTCTATCATGAAAACAATCATGACAAATCAGTTAAGATGTTAACATGCAGCATTATATCATCACTGTTGATATCACCAGGTTGTTAGTGTTTGAGTGTTCTCTGATTAACTACACTACTTTATTATAACTGTTAATAAAAATAACGAAATCACGTGTTTGAAATGTAATGTGAAGTTTAAGCCTCACGTCAGTGAAGAGTAAAAGAACGTCTGAGTATTTATGGACATACACTTTGACCTAGATTCCTGCATTGTGTGTGTGTGTGTGTGTGTGTGTGTGTGTGTATATATATCCTCTAGTACAGTTCTGATTAAACACAATGTCAGTTACGATCCTTTACACACACACACACACACACACACAGACACCGAGGAAAAAGAAATGCATACAATGTACTAAATGTACGTACTCTGTATCACATTCCATAGTTTATCAAAATAATTGATAGACGCATAGTATATAACTCAAAATATACAGTATAAGGAAAACTTGCAACCATTTACAGCTTATAATGTCGCCAGCATGTTTTATTTACAGCCAAAACGAGAAATGTTCTAATACTTAATACATAATGTAAAATATACATGGCAATGGACAGATAGCGGGAGAGCAAACAGTACATTTAATGCTACATTGTTGTAAATCTGTCGGCTGCTCGTGTTGACGCGTCGCCACTGCGGATCATCCAATCTGCACGACAACTTGGCACAGGTTTTATGCCGGATGTCTTTCCTGACGCAACCCTCCCTCTATACAAATACATAAAACAGAAATTTTCTTTGTTTGTTGGTGTCTTTGTGTGTTTGTGCAGGTGGTTCTGTCACAGGCGTGTCTTAAGCGTTCCTCACCGGCTGCAACAGTAGCCAGCATCATCGACGGCAAAAACTTGTACGTCACTGAATATAACACTAGGCAGAGAAAAGTGGTACGTCAGGCCGCGCTCAGGGCTCCTGAATCCGGCGGATCAGACTGCAGGGCGTCTCCAGCGACGGCGCGTATAACAGGCAGAAGTAAAACACCGCTAAAACATTGGAGCAGCGTGAGGAGCGGCAGCGACCCTCCGCAGGTAAGGGTAGCACGCAGGTGTCAGGATCTGCATGTGGGCGGAGCCACAGCTAAACCTCTAGTAGTAAATATAATAAGTTTATCAAGAAATTTCATACAGTAGCCGTCAAACATTTGGACACTGGCGGAAGTCTCGGGTTCGATTCCAAGCTAATATCCAAACCCAGCCATGTATGCAGTGCCAGTCCCAAGCCCAGATAAAATGGGAGGGTTGCATCAGAGAGGGAGTACAACGTAAAACCTGTGACAAGTTATGTGGAGATCAGATGGTCCATGTGGTAACCTCTCGACAGGAGCGGCCGAATGACTAACAAGAACATTCTAGAACAGTACTAACCCTATGAAATAACACATATGTTATTAGGTAATTAAGTAACAACAACAAGAGTCATTTGTTATTTTAAGACACGAAGGTCAGCTGTTCTGGAACAGTTCTTGCTAAAACAGTATTGTCACGTGCATTTGCCAAACCATTTCAGCTTTGTTTTACAGTGCAGAAAGAAACAGAAATCAGGAACAATCATAAAGTTAGAAGGGTGGAGTTAGTAGTGATCATAGACATAGATTGCAATAAAGCTTAAGCAAGAAACACAAGTCAGATGTTATGTCCAGTACATAAATGCAATATAGAAATGAGAATGTGTGAAGAATTGTGATTCTGTAGATAATGTCTCAAGCCTGTGATTTATCTCGAAACTCACAATTCAGGCGTCGATTTTGTAAGTACCTTTATATTTTTTATTGCTTTTGTTACATCATCACCTTAAAACTTCAGCTATAAATACTATGGAGATATTTTTGTTTCAAGTTTATTGTTCCATCAATAATCAGAGCTTAAAATTCTAAGATCTGGTATTTTTGCATTTTCATTCTACACTCCTAGGTCAGGTCGATGTCTCAGCAAAGAAGTGAGGACAAGGTGCCAGCAGACTGCTTATGAAGGAGGTCTAAAGGGGTGGAGTCAGGTGGATTCCTTCAGAGTGAAAAGGTGAGGGGGGGGAGGGGCCAGGTAGTTGTCCTGAGAAAAGAATGAGGAAGTGGAGCCATATAGATGACCCCAGGAAGAGGGAGAAGAGGGAGGGGCCAAAGGAATGTCACCAGCAAAAAAAGAGGTTAACTCCCTCAGGCGAGTGTTGAGGAGGCGGGGCTAAGTGTGAGAAAGAAAGCTAAGGGGGAGACCATATGTGTATGTCCCTGGTGAGGGAAAAGTAGGTGGGGGGGGGGGCAAGTGGGTATCTCCAGAGAGAGCACAAAATAGGTCAGGCAAAAGAAACATCTTTAGAGCGAGATGAGGGGGTGTGGCCGGGTGGATGTCACTAGAGATAGGGTGTTGGTGTAGGGCCATGCCTCTCCACAAATATGATACAAGACATAGGCGATAATATTTAAGCTAATTGTTGTTTTTTCATCACCACTAGGTGAAGAACAGCAACACTAGCAAAATGAAAACATGTACAGCGTGAAAGTGTGTTTAAAGGTGACATTTACAGGCGTGCGTCAAGCCAGGCGATGTAATCGTCTACGGCTCGTATCCCTACAGAGAAGTACAATGGCCAGAAGGCGAAGCTCACGCAGCCATGGAAGCAGTCGTCATAGTGTCGATGCATGACAGAGACGCCAGCGAGCTCTAATCGCCGTATGTACATCATTCCATCATCCCTCAGCACGTCATGCTCGCATGTCATGATATAAGCAGGTGGCACTGTCTTCAGTACTTCCTGTTCGGCAAGCAGCGGAGCAGCCCGTGGGTCCAGCATCGCAGGGACGTCCTGTAGGACGGAGGGTGAACCGGTCTGAGGGAAGATGGCCGTATACTGTTTGCGCATATGCTCAGGGATCATCAATGTCCAGTCGACTTTAGAGCGGTGAGGGTTGGCTTGAGAGTCGTCCAATGCAGTGTGGTTGTTCAGGAGGACGGTGTCAAGCAGGGACTCGTCTGCACCCAGATACTCTAACCAGTACCGTGCCATCAGGTCACGGTAAAGGATGGGGATTCCCCAGCTCTGCTGGTAGGATGCCGTATTGAAGTCCAAAGGCTGAAGCACCGGGTAGATCAACACTTGTAACTTAAACTTTACCCCACCATCTCCACGGCTGTTCCTTGCATCATCACGGCTGTTGTTTATCACATTTTCACTGCTGCTCTCCATCACATCACGTCTGGTGTCTTGGCCAATCTAGACCAAGAGAAGACAAGGAGAAATAATAATAACAATATGAGTTCAATGTGATTCATTTCTAGTCTACTGCGAAGGATGTGGCCACACCTCCTGTCAGTGTTTTAACACATTGTTTAACTTACAAGTTCCTAACCCTCCTTGAACACACACACTTTAGCCAGGAAATGTCATTTGTTAGATGCATTAGCCATGAGTAGCACGAACACAAGTATGGTTGCATTCTCTTAGCAGACAACTGGGCAAAGCTGAAGCATAGTGCAAGCACAAAGCTGCGGTATTATTTGTTTTGAGAAATTACTAGCTAACATTTGTAGCAAGGGTACAAACATGCATGAAATCAATGGTGACATGCATTCTTGCCCCGGGTGACTTGTGCTCTTTAAGTGGTGTACTGCCCAGATCGTTCCAGGGTATAGTGTCAAATTCTTGGCCGTCAAAACTCTTGAGGTCTAGAAGAGTCTAATTTTATCTGTTTGTCCCATAGGGGCTAAAATACGGAGGTTGTCTTGTGGCCAAAAACTTTAGGCTACTGGGCCACTGATCAGGCTGTTAAGAGGTTAAATCACTCTACCACTGCCAATGTTTTGGACCTTGAGCAAGGCCTGAAGTAAAATCCTCAGGACAGGTTCAATGGGTTAGCCAGGCCAGACCTACTGTACTTTGACACAAAGTCCCCTCTTTTATTTTACATGGTGGGCTTTTATAGTGTTAAAATGATAACACACTGAACGGTTCACAACCCAGTACCTGAGGAAACTGCCATGTTTTATGACCTGCCATATCGACTATGATAAAAATGTTCAGGCTATTTGTTGGTATCTGTTATAATGAAGCGTACAGCAGGGGCCAGAGATTTCTCTTACAAAACCCCACAGTGATGTCACCAGGAATCAACTAATGATTGCTGGAAAGTTTAGAGAACCTATAACAACATGACCCCACCCACTCCTTACCCACTCTTCACACCAGGGGTGACCAGAACAATCACTCCAACCTCCACAATGTTCTTTCCTTCTTAAATAGTAACAAGTCAGTAGGGGAAGAAGGGGTTAAATTTCACCCGTTGTGTGACTGCAGCAGCAAGGTTTCCTCCTGCACTGTCTCCACACACAGCGACACGCTCCGGATCCACAGAGTAATGTGCCAAGATGTCAGGTTGCAGGAAGTGACGAGCCGCCTGCACACACTCCTCATACTGCACAGGGAAGCGTACGTCTGGGGCCATACGGTAACTACATACAGAAAGGTGAAATATTATACACACGTAACTTTACACAAACACACACACACTCACACACACACACTTACTCCACTGTCACAACCACAGCGTTCAGCTTGACTGCCATCCTCCTACACAGCAGGTCATAAGAACCCAGCTCTGCACAATAACAACATTAGTTAGCGTGATAGCAATGACATTAACTAAACATAATTAGCAATACGACTAGCAACCATAATTAGCAATAAGGCTAACGACCATAATTAGCAATATGGCTCACCGAATATAATTAACTAGAGGTCTAAATTCATGTAATTAGCAATATGGCTAACTGAACATGCACCATCAAACACTCACACACACTTACTGGGTGCTCCGAGAGCCCACCCTCCCCCATGGATGAACAGTACAGCGGGTCTGAGTGTGTCGTCTTGGTGTTGAGGCAGGTACACACGGACCTGAACGCCGCCGAACTCCGTGTCCTCGATCTGAATGTTGTGAAACTCCGCCGGCACAAAGCGTTCGAAACTCTTGATTAACCCACTGAGGAGATGGAGATGATGGACAAGACCCAGAGAGTGAGTGACATCAGCCTAAGGGGGTGTACAGTACACACACACACACACACACACACACACACACACACACACACACACACACACACACAAAACATGTTTTAATAACACACTTTATGTTTCAAAAGCTACTTAAAATATACTTACAAACACACACAAACATAAAACTGTACATACACACTCAACATGCTTTATACAAAACACACACACACACACACACACGGCCAGACACGCAACCTCAACACATTTTACACACTCAACACTCCACTCTATGAACAAAAAAGCACATACATATGTCACACACACACACACACACACACACACACACACACACACACACACACACACAAATCCCCCCCTCCCCACACACACTCTTCACTAGCAACCGTGCCACAAACACTTCACACACACACACACACACACTAGCTGCAGTTGTGTAAATGATGAACTTTATAAACAGTTTAGCAACAAAATTCCTGCAGTTTTATGCTACATTTCACCCAGAATGACAGAAAACACATACACACACACACACACACACACACACTACAACCGACATAACTGTATTGTATGTATTGTTTAATTACACGTCACATCAACAAACAACTTGAAGTTACACCAGAAATAAAAAAAAGAATAATGTTATTTTAATTTAAATGATATGAAATGTAATAATATAATTTAGTTGTTTATCCACAAACACATTGCTTGTTATATTTGGTATTTAAGTTTCATCTACTGGGTGTTTAGCGGTACTGCTAATTCTAGCCTAATTTCATTTATTCAGATTTAAAGCTCATTCTGTTTGGTTAGCCGCGATGTTATTTGCGTTGTTTTAGCAGGATTGCTAATTCGGTCCAGTTATCATTATTGCTAAGTAAATTCAGTTAATTTGTATGTTTGATGTGATGATGGGATTATTGCTTATGACCTTTTTACATTTTTTGATTTTGGTCCTTCATCCTGTTCGCTCCGCCCACATCTTTTTTCAAACCTGTGACTTAAACCTGTCCTCCCTCACCTGCATCCAGTGCTTGGACCACCTCCCCATCATCCTTTCTAACCTGCGGTGCAACTTTTCCCCCCATTTTACCTGCCTTCAAATT
Source organism: Clarias fuscus (assembly GCA_030347435.1). Classification (NCBI taxonomy): domain Eukaryota; kingdom Metazoa; phylum Chordata; class Actinopteri; order Siluriformes; family Clariidae; genus Clarias; species Clarias fuscus. Next base: position 32,405,002 of record CM059218.1, read on the forward strand.
CTTGTCATTGTTTCTGTCACACACACACACCTGTCTTACTCTGTCTTAATCTGTACAAACCTTTCAAATGATATAATTAATGAATCTAATCTTATTTAATCTCGCTTATCCTTAAGGTAATGAGTTGTTTTTCTTACCAGGTGAGTGGCGGTGCGATACGTCGCCCCGACCAGCATGAGCTTCCACGGCTCGGAGACAGTCGCAGGTAAGGGCGTGTAGATGTAGTAAGACAGAGCGAGAGCTGAAATGAAAGCTGCACCACACAGGAGTTTCATCATCCTGGGAAGAGACGTGTTCATCAGTGATTCCTGCTCTGTGACTCTGCAGCCAGCTTTTATCTGCGACAGGGCAAAACTTCCAGCCAATCAGAGTGCAGCACTGTGAACTTAATCTATAATATAGTTTCATAAGGTCCGCATTAGATTTAGAGATTAATTTAAACAGATATACATTTACAATCAACATTAACTAGACTCATAGATAAACAGAGCTTTTCTTTTTTTTAATGGAATGTATTGGGGTCATTTGTATGAGTGTGTATTTGTTCACAGTGAAGTCTGTGGCCTATGACACACATTACACTCTCACAACAACATCGTCCTGACCCAGGGTGAAAGAGTTTGTACGCTACAAGGTTAAAAGCCAGGGCCCGTATTCACAAAGCTTCTTAAGCCTAAAAGTTGCTCCTAGTGACAAAATTCAAAGAAAATTCCTAGAATTGTGACATTTTCTTAGAATTTCCCCTTAAATTTAGGACTAAATCTTATGTGAAGATTTGTAAAGATAAAAATGATTCACGAAACATCTCAGCCCTATAAACAGCTCCTAGGGTAAAATTAGTTAAGAGTAGAGAGGAGGACTTTTAAGAGTCTTAAGAGTTTCTATAGCAGAGGACAAAATGGTGGAAGGAAGAAATATTCTCCAAACACTGAACGTAAAGCTCAAAGTAAACGCTGCTCTTCTGTCCAGTCTGGTTTTCTTGTTGTTTTACTTCCTTCCGTCTCTCTTGGATTGTTGACTACAGACCATCCAAAAGTGCAGCTTAAATAAACTGTCCTGTGATCATGTACATTGTAAAAGCTGAGACATTTTGCTCCCATCAATCTGAAATGGATCACAAGTAATAAAATCAGTTTAGTAAATAAATAAGATAAGAAGTAAGAACTTAAATATAGTAACTACTGTGTGGAAATTGGTTCAAAAGTCAACAGATTTGTCTGTTTTAATTATCTTTAAGATATTTAGCCTATAACAAAAACTTTGCATAAAGTAACCTGTAGTCATGATTATACAATTTCTTTATATACAAACATTATGATTTCACTGTTTGTTCTATTATCATATATTCTATTTTCACAAACAGCACATTTCAAGACCTTTACAGATTTTTTATCAACCAATCACAGTCCTTGAATTGCTGCGTCATCCTCACTAAGATAAAGATAAAGGGTACTTTCCTTACTCAGAGTTGCTCTGAGAAGTTTCCTAAATCACTTTTAGTCTAGGACTCCCAGCTAGGACTTTTTAGGAAGATAGGAGGCCACACAGGTAAAAAGGCCACACACCCTTGACCGAGACTGACAAGAGGCCACACCTCCTTCAGACTGACAGGTACAAAGGCTACACCCCCTTAACTGAGACTGACAGGTACAAAGACCACACCCCCTTACCTGTGACTGAGAAGAAAAGAGGCCACACCTCTTTCACTAAAACTGACAAGAGACCACACTTTTACTGAGAATGACATGGTAAATAGGCCAAACTTTACCAAGACTGACAGGTAAAAAGGGCCACGCCTCCTTCACTGAGACTGACAGGTAAAGAGGCCACACCTCTGTGAATGGCATCTTTAGTGTACCTCATTAATCAATGATTATTATTATTATTATTATTATTATTATTATTAATCAATAATTTCTTTACAAGTTATACACGTTTCAATATTATGTTTTATAATACTATCTGTTTTTGTTTCAATAAATATTTAATGTCCGCAGTGTGAAATTTCCACAGCAGGAGCGACATGTATCCGGTGTACTTATGTTACCATGGTAACGCACGGAGGACGTGACGTCAGCGCTGGTCACTTCGCAGGGTCTTCTGAATGATGGAGTTTTGTCGGAGGGAAGTTCCCCTCACTGACATTCCCTGCAAACGGAGCAGGAAGTAGGGAGTAGGGAGCAGGGAGTAGGGAGCACCCTGTGAAGTGCACTTCGGAATGGAACGCAGCTTGACAGTCGAAGAGGCCACACCCCTTCATTGAGATTTACAGGTAGACAGGCCAAACACTCTTTTTTGAGTAACATGTAAAGAGGCCACACCCACTTCCCCTGTAACTGACAGATATTAAAAGGCCACACCACCTTCACTGAGATTGAGGAAGGCAGAGACACACTGAATGAATCGGCTTGGCTTGGGTACGCCTTTGTTGGAATCGACCAAACACAGACCAATTTTCCTAAATCTCTCGATCACAGACAGTGTCCAGTGTCCAGTGTATACGTTTGGCTCGTGTGTCCTCTGCATGCGGTGGTGAGTGGAACCTCCACATGATGTCTGCTCACTCCAACATCACAACACATCACTTCTACTGTATAAACAGTCAGAACCACATGAAAGCAACGAACACGTTTGTACCGAGTGTGACCTGCAGGGGACAGCAGAGCCGTGTTCATGAGCTGAGCTCGCGCGGGATTTGTTGTAAAGGCGTCTCTCTCTCTCTCTCTCTCTCTACATGGTGGCGCCATTTCTTTTATTAATTTTCTTTTCGTGCGTGCGTGCGTGTGTGTGTGTGTGTGTGTGTGTTTTGTTTTGGTCACATGATGAATTTTTCTTCACTGTGTGAACTGATAGGACCTTTATACACAAACAGCTCGGAGACTCCTCCATATGCAGTTCTTACACGTGTTTATCTCACACACCGTGATCTTTCCTTCACCACATATTTGTGTGTGTGTGTGTGTGTGTGTGTATGACATGTTCTTTTGTTTTGCCTCTGGCCTTGTATTAATTCTAACACAAATCTTTTATTTCCTTTCGGGAAGTGCTTATCTGCTTCAATCTCATTTTATGTTGAATTTCATTATTCTCTCTCACACAAACACACATTCTCTATAATGCTTATCCTGTACACCGGTGGCCTGGGGTCACGGGTGGCCTGGGGCCTGGAGCCTATCACAGGGCACTCGCTCACAGACACACACTATGGTCAATTTGGGAACACCAATTAACCAAGTCATACAGTGTGGGGCATGTAGTTATAGAAAATAATCAGTGTTGGGGTGGGGTGGGGGTGGGGGTGATGACATCCTGAAGATGTTCCTGCTTCACCTGACTGTCTGTCACACACACTGCTCACACTGGAGACTCCTTCCTCTGATGTTACACATCAACACCACATCAGTGAGTAATCCTCAGTGCAGTGTGCGCTCTATACCTCTCTGTCAGCAGCGTTATAACGTTTAAAAGCGAGAGCGCGAGAAACCTGCGCTAATGTCAGAGCCACCGCTACAGAGAATGAATCAACACCTTCTGACCAATCAGAGCGCAGGATTCAGCAGGGATTTGGTGTAATGTTTGTTATCATTAATATTCAAGGTTGTGAGTCTGAAGTCAGACTTGCTGAAGATTCCTCGTGCTTGTAATTAAAAACTGAGGCTTTATAATAAACGAGATAAATAAATGGAGGTAAATACAGTGTAAATAAAGATATATAATGGATTCAGTGCAGTAAAGCATGGAAAGTGTTTTAAACTCTTCACAGCTGACGTGCGTCTGATTTCCTATGAAACCATTCAGGATAAATTCTCTACCCGGTCTTATTTAATCACCTCCGGCTCTGGGGTTGTTGCTATTCTTCTCTCCCCCCTACCCCCCCCCCCCCCCCCTCTCTCTCTCTCTCTCTCTCTCTCTCTCGCTCTTTGCCCTTCAGCTTCTCCCAAATGACAAATCACAGAAATGAAACAAAGCCAGACTTGGAACTGAAACACACAGAAACACCAGATTTCAGATTTATCTCAGGTTCAGAGATGTTTCAGAAGTCGTAACTCAAAATGTTTATTTATTTAAACATTTGTTTTAAATAAATAAACTAAATAAATAAATAGAGTTTGATTTTCTGATTATACTTAATTAATATGGACAAAAATCTGATTACGTTCTGATTTAAAAACACAATCCAATCCAACACAGAGACAATCTGGTGCTACAATCAGACCTGCCATCAAATGATGAAATCTCTCTGTGGTCACAGTTTGGTTCATGCATACTTTCTCACACATTTCAAACTCATTTCCATAATTTTCTTTTGGATTCTGTAAAGCTGCTTCACGACAGTGACCACTGTTAAAACCATTTTATGAAGAGAATTAATGAAATGAATTACTTTCATGTATTAATGGAAGAAATATACTGGGACTGGCACGGGACTGAAAATCTACACGGTTGCTGTTAGGCTCCGCCCACATCAGGACTTGCATCTGGTCTACCGCATCAGCGCCGGGGGTCAAGCGGCCCCACCATACTGGCTAACGCAGCAGTATCACCATCTTTATTAACTGCTGGTGTTATAACAACAGTCACTGATGTGAGATCGGCATTACAGTACATTTTGGACATTAGTGGTGACACCAGTAGGTAGTGACAGTCAGCGTGCATGTCGGTTTCTAGAATATTCAAGATTAAAATATTAGTTTATCCTCTTTAAATAATCGCTGTTGTTTCTCACTCTCAGTGCAATAATATGTGTAGCTTAAAGAGGTTCAGCCCAGAGCCACATCAGCTTTAAAAAAATACGAAGATCAGCTGCTGCACCATTACCAATCTGTGATCTATAAACATGGAGCATGACCGTGCTGAACACATGCTGTGTTTAAGCTCCGCCTTCCAGCTCCATTCCTGGCTGGTCCGTGAGGATGAACCCAATCACAGACTAGATCAGAACGCAGGATCCGTTAGAGAGAGGTCACTTTTACACCTTACTGTATCGATCAATTAAAGATGAAATGAATCTAATTAAAGTGGGTGTGGCCTGGCAAATCACATGATCACACAACACCTGATTATGAATAGGTTCTGGATAAATATGGCCGCATCAGGACTCAGATCAAGGCTCTCATACAATTTCATGAGCACGTTCCGGTTTCTACCTAAAGAACAATACATGAACATGTACACGAACCCGTTCTGTCCTCTTCACATACTTGCTTAGAGAATTATTATTAATAATTAACAATGATCTTTCTTTTTTAATTTCCAAGGTCAGATGCTCACATCCGGTATCTCCGTGTTTGTGTACACATCTGTATGTCCTCCATTAAAAATCAGGGAGTGTCTCTGATCTCTGACTTTCACAAAATATGATTTCCTCTCGAGTCTCTATTGCGCAAATAAAAACTAATCAGATAAAAACGATAAACAAAGGAGCTGACCGAGAGCTCTTCGACGGGCCTGTGACACGCAGCATCTGATGCAAGTCGAGATTCTGTTTTAGATTAAACACACAAAGAGCCTCAAAGCCATGAATAATAATCCACCTGTCTGATTCTGGACAAAGAGACGCTCTAGTGGAGACGATCCCCGAGCACGAAGGCGGGACTCTGGGACGCCATTTCTATCTGACTCGTTCATATTGAGATGAGCAGTTTAGGGATTTGAAATCCGAGTCTCTGTATCAGGGAATATGAAAATCTTATTCAGAATGAACACAATGTGATCCATACAGAGGCAAATACAAGATTTTGCTGCATCGCTCATAAACACTTGCACAAATGCATGAGAAACACGGTACACATTTAGAGCGGAATACTTGAGCTGAACACTTTTCACATTGCATGTCATGCGCTCTACTCAACAGGAAGTCAGGTATTTTGGGTCAGTTGCAAAACGCACCCAATGGAATTTGATACGATCGCCAACAGGATGCAAAATTGTAGAGGGATTTTTGATACATCAAACAGGTCAGCTGTGACAATAACTTACATTTATGCTGAAAAGTGGTTAATAACTGTGTGTGTAGCATTTTATTGAATGACATCACATTCAGCAGCCTCATAGTGTAATGCTTTTTTTTCCCAGCATCCGCAGCCTCATGGAGGTCTTAACATAACATCCCCCATTCTACAAATGTCATAATGTATTTGCTAAAAACACTATACAGATGAAATTAAATTGAACTGCCTGAGAGCAGGATAGTGTGTTCTGATTGACCTAGAGCTCTATGATGCTTTCAGGTTGTCTGGTAGCAGTACAATGTGTTCTGATTGGCTGATAACAGTACAGTGTGTGTATCCTGATTGGTTGAGTCAACACCTAGTTTATTAAAAAAACAGCAACAATTTAACATGTGTTAAAGTCTGACATTTTCTTACATGGGATTTCTAGGAATTCTTGCACCGCTGAAGCGGTTCGATAGCTTTGTAATCGATTGATGGCGTCTGTCTCCCAATATAATGAAATGTGTGGAAAGGTTAGAGCGTGCCATGTTCGCAGCTAAATGCCAACCAGTGGTTTGAACAGAAGTCACAGAGGAATTCCAGAAATACATTGTTCAGTTTTTAATTTCGTTCTGCAGCTCAGAAATAATCTGCACGACTGAGCAGCTTTCTGCAGCTGCCTTTCTGGCTTTAAGAAACTATGAAATTTAGTACACATGCAAAAATCGCATAAAAAGAAACAGGTCAAAGTGACACTTTTATGATGTGGACTGGATTTTGGACTGGAGGTTCAAATATTTCGGACCAAACCTGCGGCCTCCTTCTGGTCTGGGGTTTCAAGCAGGCCGTACTCTCTGCTGTTTTATGTTATGGATGGGAATGTTGGGAATATTCACCTGCCAAAGTGTAAGTCGGGCATCAACTAACCCTAACCCATCAGTGACATCAGTGTCCTGTTTTAATATTAAGTGCCCTTATGAGGAGCTCCATCACACTCCTATATATCGTCAGGACTAGGCTCCCCAGAATTTACTGCTGGAAAGCGAGGTTTTTATTTTGGACACACATATGTAAGCGGATGTGCAGGCATGACGGCGAACTTATCTTCTCAGGGCTTTAGTTTATAAATGCTGTTTCCCATTCGCTCTTAAAAGCACAACAAATAGCTGCTTTTCACTTTTACCTGGTATAAAGTCATAGGAGACAGCCTTGGAGGTGGCAGGCAAGCTAGACACAGACAGACCAAGAGATGCAGAGTACCAGATTATTAGAACTTATCTTTATCCAGGAATTTAAAAAACTCAACAAGATTAAAATTAAAAGAATGTCCTGGCCAATAAGACAGCATCAGATTCTGACATTCACAAACATAAAAAAAAAAAAAACAATTAAAACTACAGTTAAAAACATTCTACTATAACATTCAAAACATCTATAGACAGTTAAGGCTATTATTATGTCCGTTAAAAGTAGCGCAGGCAGTAGACAGTAACGTCTCGCGCACTTATGCAGTGTGTATCTGTAGGTAACTAAAATTAAATTTTAGTTTTGTTACCAATTAGTGAATATAAGGCTATAAACGGGAGTGCATAATTTATGTAAATAAAAGGAGTGTTTAGTCAGAAATCCCTCTTTCAATGATATCTTTACGTTCCATCATTGGAGGACCCGAAAACAGTCACATAAAGACAGGCAGACATGCACATGGATATTATTTCAACCTGAAATAATAATGTCACTGATTGCATCAAAGCTGATCAGTTTCTTTTTAGCTTCATCGTTTTAACTATTTCTAAAAACTCTTTAATGCTACAAACTCGTTATAATTGAGCAATGCTAATCATTTATAATGCATAATATTTGTATTGATATAATTGAAGTATAGAATCAATCTCAATGCCCTGAAGAGTGCTAATGAGCTGATGATCTGAATGACTTTTTTTTTTTTTTGAAGTATTTAAGACAACCTTTCAGGGAGTTAGAGAGTAGGAGTCTCATTTAGTGTAAAAGCAGAAGAGTATGCCACTGTACCATTCGCACAAAAATAAAAACTTGCATTGGAAACATTTTAGTGAAGACTATTCACTGTCTCTAATGAACCAAAGTGGTCCTAAGACTGAAACCTGGGGCACACTATTAGATATATTAAAGGGACTAGCGCTGATACCTCCCATGTGCACACACTGAGATCTACCTGTTAGATAGTTGACAAACCAACAGGCAGTTTGTTCTGACAATCCCATATGAATGAGTCTTTACTTCATTAGTGCATGATTCACAATATCAAAAGCGTTAGACAAGTCGATAAACAGTGCCGCACAAAGTTGCTTGTTGTCTAAGCATTCAGTCATATTATTTAGTTGTTTTAAAGAAGCTGTAGTTGTGCTATAATTTTCCCCAAATCCTGATTAAAAATTAGATGGCATAATGTTAGTGGCTAAAAACTCTTTCGATCGTTCACTCACTAATTATATAAGAAGCTTAGAAAGGGCAGACAGTTTTGATATAGGCCTATAATTATTATTAATGTTGGATCACCCCTTTCAACAGGGCAAGGACAAGGACAATTGTCCAAATACAGGATATTTCATTTGTCTTTAGGGAAAGGTTAAAAGCTTTTAGAAAGTAAGGATCCAAGTTATCAGGGCTGATTTTTAATACCTTAACATTTAAAGGCTTTATTTACTTCTGAGACTGTCAGTGCTTTTAAACTGAAGGGTTGATTAACCTTAACATGTCCATTTACACGAGAAGTCTGGGAATGTTATTGCGTAATACTGAGGGAGTCAAACAGGGAACCAGAGGCAATAAAACGTCCAATAAAACAACCAGGCATTTCTGCTTTATCAGATATCAAGTCCTCACAAAAGGGAAGCTCAAGTAAAGACCATTTCTATATCCTGTTAGAGGTTTAATGGTCTTCCAGAATTTCAAGGGGGTGTTTAGTGCAATTAATGTTTCCACTAGGAAATGTTCAGCTCTGGCTTTACTTAGTGCAACAGTGTGGGTTGTGCACCTGCTGGAGAGTTTAGTTTTCACATGACACATTACGCACAAGCCGTGCATGGTTTCAAACTTTTTCTTTGTATTGTCTGAAAAGTCAATACAAAGACAGAATGACTGAGCCAGCAGTAAACCCAGCGGATTACGCTCACCTCTGCGATATGGTGGACGGTCATGTCCGGTTGATTGAGCAGCTGAGCGGTGAGGTCGCGGCTCCTCGCGCTAGCGTCCAAGACGTTGCGGCTTTGCGCCGCGAGGTCGCGAAGCTGCGGCAGGAGAACGTGGCGCTCCGCGAGGCGGCTTCTCAGCCGGCTAGGCCGCCGCCAGTCGTAGTGGCGGCTGCGCCGCCACCCCCTCCCTCCTCCGATGTGTACTTAGCTTTACTGGATAAATAGGACGGCACAGATGGGAAGTGTAGTGTTTTCCTAACCGCACTGGATCTTGTATTTGAGTTTAATTCCACCAGATACTCCACAGACCGGTTGCGCATTGCCCTTCTTGTCTCGTTGCTGTCAGGGCATGGTGGTCCTGCGTTCCGATTCAGACACAGCCCATTCCTACAACGAGTTCATCCGTCAGCTAAAGCTCACCTTCGAAGATCCTGCTGCTGAGGTGGAGACCGACTCCACACTCTATCATCTGCGGCAGGGAGGGTCGTCCGTGAGCCGTTACACCGCCGACTTCCGGACCCTAGCCGTGCAGACCACCTGGGGCAATCCCGCCCTCCGGACGGCCTACTACGAGGGACTGGCTTCACGCATAAAAGACGAGCTTGCCGGACGAGAGCTCCCCTCCACCTTGGAGGGGCTGATCCAACTCACCCTCTGAATAGACCAACGACTGCTCTCTCGTCCGAGCCCAGCCCCTCGGACCCTGCCACCTGCCACTCCGTCACCATCACCGACCACGCCACGATCTTCCACATTTCTGCCCTACGCCCCAGTTCCCGAAGTACGCCGCTTTTCCACCACCACCACCACTGGACCTGTCGGTTCTCCACCTCCCGCCGTGGTTGACACCGGAGCCGGGGAACCCATGCAACTAGGACGCGCCTCCTTGACCGCTGCAGAGCGAGAATGGCGATTCAGGGAAGGGCTCTGTGCCTACTGTGGGTCGGCGTCGCACCACAGAGCTATCTGCCCTCTGCGCCCGAGAAACGCTCAGGCCCGGTGAGTAAGGAGAGCGACTCGCCGGGCCCCTCCACCTCTCTGCCACCACCACCAATGTTTCTCGTTTCACGGTGCAAGTACGCCTCCAGTTTGGCCACACACGGGTCGGCACCCTCCGGGATGATTGTACAATGTAGGTGACAAGGTCTGGTTATCAACGAAAAATCTGCACCTCCATACAGAATCTCGCAAACTCTCACCCAGGTTCATCGGCCCTTACCACATAACCCTCCGGATCAACCCTGTCACCTACCGGCTCCAGCTGCCTGCCGCGCTCTGAACCCATCCGGTATTCCACACATCACAACTCAAACCCTTCATCACTTCACCTATGGTTCCCCCCACCCACCCTGCTCCTCCTCCCCGTATAATTGAGGGTGGTCCCGCCTACACCATTCGCCGGATCCTTGTCCTCGGGGCAGAGGGCTCTAGTACCTGGTCGATTGGGAAGGTTACGGTCCCGAGGAGCGATCTTGGATTCCGGCTCGGTTCGTCCTAGACCCTGAACTCATCCGGGACTACCGTCGTCGGGTATCCTGCACCCCAGGACCGTCGAGAGTCTGTCATGGACAGGGGGGTACTGTCATGCACACTCGTAACACAACCGGCACTAGGACCTAATACGGACACATTTCAGGAAGCATAAAAGGAAACAAGATGGCGCCTCACACTGTCATTGAGTCTACCGATGCTGTCTCCGATGCTATCACCTCCATTTCGTGAGTACTCACCATTTGGATTATATTCCTGATTGAGTGTGTGTTGTTAGAACGCGGGTTTAATTGTGTAAACTCTTGCTCTCTACGTGAGAGAGTTCTAATAATAAATCGCGTGGTTATCCTGCCTGCTCGCGCTACTTCCGCGTTTGGGTTTACCATCCACGCTACACGGGCTAACTGCTAGTCTTCTGATCATCCTCCGGTTGCTTTGTGACAAACGCTACAAATTCTCAGTAGAATCTGTTGCACTGCATAGCATCAGCAGAGAGAGTCACGTGACAAAAGAACGGACGACTCGGACTAGAAGACTCAAAGGTAACTATTCATTTTTGTCTCCTGTACATAACAAAACAAACAAACCACTCTCTGAGACTACTCGTTCTTCTGAGTCACATTAAAGAGTCGTTCAAAAAGACCAACTCGTTCATGAACGACCCATCGCTACTACAGATAAGGTCTAGTAGGACTCAATCTGAAAGAGATTTAAAGAATCACAGGGGTCTTTGAACTCATCAGACACTGGTTTGTAATCATCTCCAGTAAGGAATTTCATTAAAAATCCATTGTGACAGAAGCCGAGTTACGGCCCACTAACATAAAGCACCGCTTACAGCTGACGGTGTGCTATAACAGCTAAGAAGAGCAGTGACATGTAGCGCTTTAGAAACCTTGAGATCAAGAGCTAGAAATTCAAGTTGCTTGCTCAGTGAAGCACATTCACATGAAAGTCACTTGTGGTTAAGATGGTGATACCCCACCTTCGAGTCGCTCAGCTCTGTATACATTACAACCATCAATGCTAATTTCTATTGTTCAGAACAGATTTATAGACCCAATAAACCAAATACATCTGCATCAGTTGAATGAGCCCTGATATGAATCATTTCCATTTTAGCAATCAAACTGCGTACAAGCAAATGAACGAAACCATAATCAGTCCTTGATTTATCAGCAGTCAAGCAATGACACTGATCAGATGAACTAGGAACAAGAAACAAGATGAGAACAAAAGCAGCAATGATATATTTCTGTCCAATTCTAAGCCAGATGGCAGAGCTACCTGGGATGTTGTTCTTGCAGCCAGAAGTTAAAACTGCCTGATGATTGTTGATCATGAAAGAGACATCAGCAAGTTCCGCACAAAATAAGAAGGGAGAAGTGGTACTGTGGAGTTTTATCCTGAGTCAGCGTAATTCACACTTATAGCACCAGATATTTTAGGCTGTCAGAGAAAAGCAGAGCCGGTTCAGATCGACATCCCAACTTGGTGAAGCAAGAAACAGGCCTAGTGCATGGCCTAAAACAACAACCCACATCCTGCAAAGCCAGCAAGCCTCAAAGCCAGGTGTAGAATAAAAGCCAGTGTCAAAAAACAACTGGCGGATATTTGAAGAACAGTAGACTGGGACAGTGGGAGGGAGAGATCCCAGAGAGATCCAGGTTTTCCAGCCAGGTTCTGGGCCTCAAACTGGCCTCAAAATAAATGAAAAATGAAAAAAAGAGTCACATTTATGAAAAAAGTCACATTTTTCTAGCAAACTAGTGACCGCTAATAATTGTATCAAATATAATCGCCCAATATGAGATTTGTATGAGAATATGAGATCCCGAATGCCACAGAAATACACACATATAAGTAAAGATATACCTCAAACCAACACAGATTTGACTTGGCTGCCATCTTGGAATTACACTTAGATGAGGGAAAAAAAAGGGCAGACAAGAGCGTATAGACTAACAAACGCATCAACTTAACATTACACTGTTCCATGATTTGTAAGGGTGGAGGAGGCGAGAACAAAACCTGACCCGATTCACTGTCATTGTGTATCTGTGTGTGAGTGCGTCCTTCTTTCCATTTCGTTCTTTTACTGAAACCATAAACATTGACACATGCTTTAAGACGAGAAGGAGGTGGGGTGTTGCCTCTCCTGGGTTTCAGCACGTTAATGTCACGGACTGGAAATGTGGAGACACAAGAGCGGCTTGGGATTACACAAAAACAAGGTCTCTTTATTTCCCTTTACTGCCTTTTTCATTTTCACTGATTTTTATTGTCCTAAGGGCTTGTACACACACACACACACACACACACACACACACACACACACACACGTCCAGATCAGTGCTGCTCATCTTGCTTTCTCTCTCTCTCTCTTTGTGTCAGCTGTCATCTCTCCCCTCTTTGTTCCTTCAGCTGCTCAGAAGAACACAGAGACCTCGTTCATCAGGTTTTACACAGGTGTGGGTTCTTACATCTCACTTTTCCTGGCACCTTCCAAACACAACCTGGCATTCGACCATGCCCCTTCTTCCACAGTCAGGGTTATCAGTGCCTGGTGTTTCTTGCCAAATCTGTTCCTTCTTTAGCCAGCAGTTTTGGCACGAAAAAACAGGCACTGATAACACTGACATTCTATCAAGCCCCAAGCGATTTATACTGGCTGAGGTCTGAGCTGTCAGTCATGTTCATTCTTGATCTACTGATAACCAGTTGGTTATGAGATCCGACCCTTTCATAAGTCGTACCGGTCATCAAAAAGGACAAACAGAGAATGCACTGGATAATAAACAGCAAGATTTATTTTGTTGTGCAAAATTAAAAATGATGAATTTTATAAGCATGTTTTCCAAATACACAAAACAAAACGTCTGACACACATGAAAATATGCAGAGAGAGAATATTTATTTATTTATTTATTAACAGGAGTGTCCACTAACCATACATCAATTTTTTGGCAATTCCAAAGAGCAGACGGGGCAAGGTGAGGGTCAAACCATGAAAGGTTCAGAAGGTACATCATGATGAGGCGCAGCATGTTTTCGATGTGGTCTAGAGACAGGAAATGTATATAAATGTGGTTAAAGCATCATACTCCCACTTAGAAGGTTGAGAGTTCAAATCCCAACAAGGTACCACAGCTGGGCAACGCCTTTGACTGAAACATGATTGGTCCTCCCTGGTGCCCGACCAACATCATTTGGCAGATGTACTGTCAACCTGACAAATGTCAAATCCAAATGTCATTGGATCAGAGCACTGCCACTCACTCATTGGCTTAGAACGTCGTCACTCATTGCTTGATCTGCAAAGGGGGTTTTTATGAATAAATGTACAAAATTGGTATTTTTCCCAAAAAATACTAAATGATTTTCAGGCTCTTGTGGCAGAGCTACATTTAACTTAACACCACCCGTATTAGTGCACAGGGCATTGATCAGTACTTTGGAAATCATGTTTAATGTTTTCTAAGCCATTATGTATTTCAAATTGAATCTGATTTCCCATGGGCCCCCCATGACTGATTCCTGGTCCCCCCTGTGCCCGACCCCACTTACAAAATCCTAGAATCGTCCCACAGCTGCCCACTTCTCCCCTCCCTGCACTGGCTTCCTGTAGCTGCCCGCATCAAATTCAAAACCATGGATGCTTGCCTACAAGGTTAAAAACAGGCCAGCACCCACTTACCTCTCAGCCCTAATCACATCCCGCACCACATCACGTTCCCTCTGATCCCCCAGCACCAGCTCAAGGATCAAGGACGACATGCATCAAGACTCTTTTCTGTTCTGGCACCTAGGTGGTGAAAAGAACGTCCTCTAGATGTGCGTACAGCTGAGCATCTGCCAGTCTTTAAATGATGACTAAAGACCATCTGTTTCTTCAGTATTTGGCTTAATCGCTCACAACCCATTCTTCCAAAATAAGAGCGTAAAATGTGTAAATGCTAATGTAAATGAAGAATGTGATACTGTATATCTGTATCTAACCCTAATGTGGGCATGTTCGAAACCTGAGCTTTAATCTAAAAGAACGAATGAAGAGAGACAGAAGTGTCAGTGTGGTGTGTGAACTGTTCCTCAACCTCAGATGGCAGTTCACACAGTTCTTATGTTTGTATGTTTTCATCCACTATCCTTTCTAGCCAATGCTGTTAGTGTGGTTACGTGCATATCACAGTCACACTATTGTTTATCTTACGTTTACATTCACGCATTCGGCAGATGCTCTTATCCAGAGTGACTTACAAAAAGGATTTCAACAGGTCTGAAGTGCCACTGCTCGTTAGATATCTCGACATCGCTCCAACGCTGGCATGTTTCTCCAGATCCTGTGTAGCGCTCATGTAAAAGTCTTTGCAATTCTCCCGGTCATTTTTTTCCCATTATTGTTGTTTTTCATTCCTCTTTTTTCCCACTGAAATGAACATTCGTGAAATGTGATGTTACTCTCTGTTGCTACGGATCTCAGTCACTTGCAATCAAATCTACAGATACAATTACGGAGCGCACTCTCTTTCAATTCAACCTTGTCATTAAATTTCCTCCCCTGGCTCTTATCAGATTTTCCGATATGTGAATCGACCGTAGCATTTTCTTGCAGAAATCCATCTCTAGTGGCTCCTGTTACTCCGGTTTCCTCCCACAGTCCACAGACATGCAGATTAGACTAATCGGCGTTGCCAAATTGCCCATAGTGTGTGAATGAGCGTGTGTATGTGTGTGTGCTCTTCGATGGATCGGCATCCTGTCCACGGTGTACCCCGTCTTGTGCCCTAAGGCCATGTCCACTGGTAGCCGAAGTCTCCGTTTCCCCTGTACACACAACACCACTGAAAACGGAGTTTTGGAAAATCTTCACTTTGGCCGGAGTTTTCCAAAAGCTCCATTTTCAACGACCAAAACAGCGTTTGCGTGGACGGTTTTTAAAAAATACCCAGCTACGTGTGGACATGGCCTCAGTCTCCTGTGATAGGCTCCAGGCCCCCCGCGACCCTGAACACAGGATCAAGTGGTATAAATAAATGAGTGAGTGACAGTGAGTGCGTGAATGGAAAGTTTTCATTTTTTATAAATGTGGTCTTACTGTAAAATAAAATTATATATACAGTGGCAAGAAAAAGTATGTGAACCGTTTGGAATTTCCTGGTTTCCTGCATTAATTTGTCATGAAATGTGATTTGATTTTTATCTCAGTCAAGAGTATTGACATATTATAATGTCCCTAAAATAATAACACAACAAATTCTGATCTTTCATGTCTCGTTCTTTATTGAGAACACCCATAAAAAACCCCATCGTGCTAGTGGAATGTGACTCCTTGAGTTAATGACCTCAAAAAGGCTGATTGGAGTCAGGTGTTAGCATACCTGGAATCATGCTAAGAAAATGAGTTTGGAGGTGTGGACTAGAGCTACTCTGACTGATGAAAGACCACTCAAACATTTTGAGGTTGCTCCGCACAATAATAATTACACTAATACTGTATGAGCCATGCCTCACCAACAAGAGCTTTAAAAAGATCTATGACCAAGAATCATTGATTTACTTAAAGCTGGAAAGAGTTACAAAGTGATTACAAAGACTTGAGAATTTCACCAGTCTACAGTTGGAGACATGTCTGGACTGCGGCTAATTCACCAAGAAGTGGACACCTAGTCAGAATGACCTGAAGAGCGCATAGATGTCTCAATGAATCAAGACTCATCAATGCTGGGACAGCATAGTTGCAGAGTTGAAGGCATCGTTGGAACTGGTTAACATCTGTGTTCATGAGTCTACAGTAAACTGTTCAAGACTGCTCTAGTTTAAAACATTGAACATAAAGGATGTCCATGGCAGGACATCATAAAGAAAGCTATTTGCAAAGCACATGGACACTCCACAGCGGCCTTGGCAAAATGTTTTATGCACCAATGAAACTGATGAAAAGATTGAACTATTTAGAAAGAACACGCAGCACTAACCAAAACGTACGGTGGAGGAACATCATGATTTGAGCCTGCTTTGCTGCATCAGGGCGTGGCCAGCTCGAAGTCACAGAGGGGAAGATGAATTTCTAGTCGTATCAAAAAATTCATCAAGATAATGTGGGAATGTCTGTAGGTCAGCTGAAACTCTGTAGAAGTCGGGTGATGCAGCAGGACAACGACCCAAAACACCAGAGCAAGTCCACATGAACGGCTTCAGAAAAGTCAGACACGCTATGGAACAACATGAAGAGTCACACACATGAGACGACCAAAGAATATGACGGAGCTAAATCAGTTCTGCCAGGAAGAATGGGCTAAAAGTCCTCCTGAACCATGTGCAGGTCTGACCTACAGCTGCAGGAAGCACCTGGTTGTGGTTGTTTCTGCCAAGGGGGCGGGGTCAACCAGTTATTAATTCCAAGGTCTCACTTACTTTTTCCACTAACATTTTGAATGTTGAATGAGTGTGTTCAATAAAGACATGAAAGATCAGATTTTTTGTGTGTTTTTTTTAGGTACATTAAATTTGTCAATACTCGCAGATGATCAGATCACATTTAATGACAAATTATATATATATATAGTGTAATGAGTGGAATGAATGTGGAGGAACCAAAAATGTGAATTTGACTTCATATTATATATACAGTATATTTGGAAACAAATAAGAGAGCACTGCAATTTATTCCAGGAAACTTCTGGAATGTCATCAGGAGGAAGCTGGAGGGTCACAAACCATCACGTAAAGCTGAGCTGTTTGCTTTATTGCAGACAGAGTGGTGTATAAAGTTCCCCAACAGAAATGTGAAAAACTGGTGGAAAGACAAAACATATGAAAGTTGTAACGTCAAATCAGGGTTATTATTCCACCAAATACTGATTTCTTATTGATATTTAGCCAAAGCATTAACACAATTTGTTTACAAATTATTTGCATTTTTTTATTTGAGTTATTAAAGCTCTGCAAAAACTTCATGGTCTTGGGTTATTTTTATGCGTTATGATGATGTCATTTCCTTTAAATATACCCTCTAAATAACAATAGTATTAGTATAATAGTTTTTTTTTTTTTATTTAGGAGAAATATTGTCAGCAGTTCACACAAAATCTCATCAACACATGCACCTGTAAGCAATCAAACATAAGAAACTGATGTTATTTAGCTGTATTTAGCACATTTAGCTCTGCAGTCAAGGATGAAGTGATACTCATGAAAACTATTGAAAAAAAAAGAAGAAAAGCAAGGATATTGATAATAATACAAATAATAATAATAAAATCACTAACAGCTATTATCATTTGTATCTGTCTTTGTATCAGTTCAGTCTCAGTGGTGTATTCTCTAAATAGTGTACTTAGCATTACGTTAGTTGTTTGCATTGTCTGTCTGTCTGTCTGTGTCTATTACTCACACATGAACAGTGTTTTCACTGGATGATTGAGACTGATGATTATTATTTTCCTGCATGTGTGTGTGTGTGTGTGTGTGTGTGTGTATGCATGCCTGACATCTGTTGCCTCATGTATAACCAGCATACGTATGAAATATCAGCATCTCCTGAACAAACAGAACATCACTCATTTGTCACTATTTTATGTCTTATATCTAAATGTGCAATGAAGCTTTACAACATCAGATGTTCCGTAAGAGCACTAACTGGAGTCCTGAACTCTAATGTTTAAGATAAAGTCTTTCTATTTCTCTGAACTGAACTTCGGTCACCTCTGCTCCATCGAGGACGCTGTATTTAACCCACAGCAGCACATCAGCTAATTTAATCGAGACCAGTAGTTGTTTTTCTTGGCAAACGTGTCGTTTTGGTGCTGGAAGTGATTTTCACCCCGACCTGACAGATGGCTTTTAATGGAAATATAATTAGCAGCCAGTCAGAAGCACCTAAAAGCCTTCCTGTGTTTGGGTTGGTGGCTTATGGCATTTATAAAGAAATCCTTTTTTGTAAAAAAAAATATATATATCATGACTGTTTTAAATATTTCACCAGCACTAATTGTTAATGGGGCTAAAATCCAGCAGGAAAAAATTGTAAAAAGCTGCTCCTCTGCTTTTAGGATTAGTGTTTAGCAGATACCTAGATCACTAAAAAGGTTTAGACATTTTAATAAAACCTTTCTGCTGATGCACAATTAAAATTGACACTAGAAGGGGGAATTATGTGAAAATGCTTTTCATCGACTACAGCTCAGCATTTAACACCATAATTCCCTCTACACTCACCACCAAGCTGGAGCACCTGGGACTCAGCTCATCCTTGTGTCAGTGGATCTCCAATTTCCTAACTGGGAGACCACAGGCAGTAAGGATGGGTGGTCATGTCTCAGCCTCCATCACCCTCAGCACTGGAGCCCCACAGGGTTGTGTTCTGAGCCCTCTACTGTACTCTTTGTACACTCACGACTGCGTAGCCACTACCAACTCCACCACCATCATCAAGTTTGCTGACGACACCGTCGTGGTCGGCCTGATCACTGACAACGATGAGACGGCCTACCTGAAGGAGATTGGAAATCTGGAGAACTGGTGTCAGACGAACAACCTCCTTCTCAACGTCAGCAAGACAAAGGAGTTGATAGTGGACTTCAGCACAAAGCAGAAGAGGAACTACCAGACCCCCGTCATCAACAAGAGCCCAGTGGAGAGAGTGGACAGCTTCCGTTACCTCGGTGTACACATCACGCAGGACCTGTCTTGGTCCTGTCACATCAACACCGTGGTGAAGAAGGCCCGACAGCGTCTCTACCACCTCAGACGCCTGAGAGACTTCAGACTGCCCTCCAAGGTGCTTAGGAACTTCTACTCCTGCACCATAGAGAGCATCCTGACGGGAAACATCACGACCTGGTTCGGGAACAGCACCATGCAGGACAGACGAACTCTTCAGAGGGTGGTGCGATCAGCTGAGCGCATCATCCACACCGAGCTCCCTGACCTGCACTCGATCTACAGCAAGCGGTGCTGGACCAAGGCCAGGAAGATCATGAAGGACCTCAGTCACCCCAGCAATGGACTGTTCTCTCTGTTGAGGTCAGGAAAGCGATTCCGCTCCCTGAAGGCCAACACAGAGAGACTGAGGAGGAGCTTCTTCCCGCAGGCGATACGGTCTCTTAATCAGTACAACACACAGTACTGATCCATTTTGCACATCCACACATGCTTCTGCACTCACTCTGGACACTCTGGACATTCAGGACATTCGCTCACTTGTCCTCACTGCACACCTGCTCACTCATGGGTAGTATGCACACAAGTCACTTTAAATATGCACACAAGCCACTTTAACATTTAACATGTCACTTTACTGCATATTTGCACACCCCTGGACATTCCGTCCCCATTTCAATATTTTTATTTTCCACTTTAACAATTACAATTTTTGTATATTTGCACACCCCTGGACAGTCCGTCCCCATCTCAATATTTTTATTTTCCACTTTTACAATTACAATTTTTCATTGCAATATTTTCCATTTGTACACTTAATGTAAAGTATAATGTATAGTCTTTACTTACTTACATTTTATATTTTATATTCTTACATTTTACATTTTATATTCTATATTTTATATTTTATTTAATTTTATTCTCTTATTCTCTAATAAATTAGCACCTCTTTACCAATAACATACATTTACCAATTGTATGACGATGTTTGGACCGCGTGCGGCGCTAGAGGGGAGAATAGTTTAACTTGTCATGCCTCAGGTTGCTGTTGTCGGTAAAGCAGAGGACTGGATGAGCACGGCGACGTCGCTCTGTGCCCTCTGGCTGCATTAGTGTTCAGCGCTTTTGTACACGTGTCTCTGCTAACGATAAACTCAGACACTTTATCAAAATTAGCGAGCGACTGAATGTGATCCAGCGAGTAATTAAAATCAGAAGCTCATTAGTAAATATAATAACGAAGAGAATGTCATGGGGAGCGACCGAGCGACTAACAGTCGTAATTCTACTGAGTGTTTATAAATGTGTTGCTCTCTGTGCAACAAACACACCGCGGGCAGATCAACACTGAAACCACGTCATAAACACCTGCTTTCTACAGACCTCACCATCTCATCGGGCTTCACCAACAACACTGCTAATTACTTTATTAACAACCCTTTTTCTCTGTCGTCTTTCTTTCTTTCTCTCATTTCTACGTTTTTTTTTTTACCTTTGTCTTTTTTCCTTTTCAGTTTTTTTCTTTCATTCTTCCTTCATGCTTAACATTTCTTTCTTTCTTTCTTTCTTTCTTTCTTTTTCGTCCCCAGGCTGCTGACTCTGGAGCAGAAGGAACATCACGTTGAAGTCTGCCAAGAACTCCGTTAGCGTGGCTAGGATGACGCGTCCTTCATATTGAGGATCATTACAGGTGATGGGTACAACCCTCAGACGAAGCAATTGTTCAAAGTGGAAGAGCCCGTCATCTCCACAACTGAAAAAGGCGAGGCGTGTCCGCAGCTCAACCATGTTGTGCATCGAGAATTCGTCCCTATGAGCCAAACTGTAAATAGTGAATTCTACTGGTTTTAAGGCATCTGAGGGAGTTTTTACCACGTCGTGTTAATCTTTTTTCCTTTCCTTTCCAATGTCATCATATATCTATCTATCGATCGATCGATCACGCCCCCACACACACAGAAATCCTTGGTGGTTCGTCAGCTCCTGTAGTGTTTGTTTAGGTAATGGATGGTCTGAATCACCTGTAATTAAACAGGACCAGAGACATGAGGTCTGAGGTGAGGCGAGCAGGAGAGTTGTGATGTGATGTGATGGAGAAGGTAAGGGAGGGGCAGGTAAATGTCTCTGTAATAAAGAAGCTCCATCAGCACTCAGGGATATAACCCCATCACAGGGGTGTGTTTTATTATCACTCACAGGTCGTTTGTCCTATTAACTCTCAACGTCATTCATCTGCTCCTGCATTATGCATTCATCAGCTGGAAGAGTTTAGAAACCTGAAGGACAGAGAAACCTGCTGAGACTATAACTGACTTTACATCCTTACTATGTGGACAGGGAGAGCTGTTAGTCCCACTCCCCCCCCCCCCCCCCCCCCCGCCCCCTCCTCTGCTTTAAGGTGTGTTCCATGAAATGGAAAGTGTTTCAGATTTAAGCATGACTCTTACCCACTGACCCTCATCCTTACCTACTGATCCTTACCTTTTGACCCTGACCCTTATCTACTGACACCATGAAGTCAAATTCACCTTTTTGATTCCTCCACATTCATTACATTCATTTCACTTATACAATTCTTTCCTTCTTTCTTTCTTTCTTTCTTTCTTTCTTTTTTTTCTTTCTTTCTTTCTTTTTTTTCTTTTTTACTTTAACGGGGTGTAATTAGACTTCCTGTCAGCACCTGTAGCTCAGTGTCTCTTCCCTTACTGTTGTTCGTCTTGATGATGTTCACCTCTGCAGAGTGAAACACACAGTCAGGTACAGCTGCACAATGAGGACACGTTTAAAAACTCATCCAGTGAAATTTCACACAAACCCATTAGATGGAAGAATGACGAGAAGCTGTGACAGGGCCGGTGCTGCACGCTCCTTGTTTGCCAATTTAATGTGGGAACGAAATCAAAATCCATTATTTAAGGGTCGCATATTTAACACAGATGCTATTTGGCACAAGCCTATCTCTCTCTCTCTCTCTCTCTCTCTCACACACACACACACACACACACACACACACACACACACACACACACACAAATGAATGACCTTGAGCTATTTATCTTGTGCTGTTTTATGTAATCCGAGCTCCACTCGTAACTTTTTTCTGTCTCAATATCTTGAGGTTCCAGTGGAGCAGATAACCTTCCTCGCTTCATAAATGTAGCTCAGGCCTCGTCGTGAATATTAATGAAATACATTCAGCCATCTGTTCTGTCTGCACCTATGTGAGCTCCAGGAGCCGAGGAGCCGGCCCCATGTAACACACAAACACTGAATTTGGATTTAATCTCTGCAGAGTGATTTAGCTGGATGTTTTAATTAATAAATTAATGAAGACTACATGCACTTACTTGCACTAACATGCCGGGGGGGGGGGGAATCATTAACTGCTCATTTATAATCATAAAACATAACGTTAAACTTTTTGTCATTGATAATAAAAAATAATAATAATTTAAACATTTAATTAAATCACATCAGTTTTATTTCTGTAGAACTTGGGGAGGACAGCATCTAAACATACCAGTTCACCAGAATACTCTACGTCCATGAGTCCCCCAGATCTGCTCCTTTACCTAAGGTTCATCTATTTACAAAAATGATGCGCTAAATAAATAGGTTTTTAGCCTAGACTTAAACACTGAGACTGTGTCTGAGTCCCGAACATTAATAGGAAGACTATTCCATAACTTTGGGGATTTGTAAGAAAAAGCTCCGCCCCCTGCTGTAGTTTTAATAATACGTGGTACTGACAGGCAGCCTGCATTCTTTGATGGAAGTAGGCGTGGCGGATCGTAAGACACTAACAGTTCACTCAGATACTGTGGCGCGAGAACATTTAGTGCTTTAAATGTCAAAAGTAGTATCTTAAAATCGATGTGAAATTTCACAGGGAGCCAATGCAGTGTAGATAAGATAGGGGTGATGTGCTCGTATCTTCTGGTTTTAGTGAGGACTCTCGCTGCTGCATTCTGTACTAACTGAAGCTTGTTTATACACCTAGTTGAACAACCAGACAGTAAGACGTTACAATAGTCCAACCTAGAGGTGATAAAAGCATGAACTAGTTTTTCTGCATCATTTAGTGACAATATGTTTCTTATCTTGGCAATATTTCTAAGGTGAAAGAAAGCTATCCTGGTGATATTATCTACATGTGCAAGATTGGAATCTACAGGTTGGGTAGATTCCAGATTCCCCCAACTAGGCGTTAAAAATTGGTAATATAGGCCATATTTCTAATACAAATTTATTGAAACAAATTGTCCATGTAGATGCACTTATTTATGTATTGTTCACTGAGCCTGTGGTCATCAGCTTGATGTACAGTAGTGTTATTAAATATTGCCTAGTTAATTTTCACCCACCCTATATAGTCATATCAAGGTCTTTTACTCTTGTACATGATGAAACTTTAAGGTTATTGAAGAAGTGGATCAGTCCATGCACTTCTCTTTTTCAACATAGACCAAGTCATAATCAGCATCTCCAGACTTCTGAGAAAGTCGGCACAAATTCAGAGACTCTAGTTTAAGTCCAAGTCCCATCTCAGATCCTGTAGTAGCTCTTGTGCTTTATCCAATCTCAAATGCTTATGTGAAATATTTTGGAGAAAGATAGCTCATCAGACCAGCGACCAGCTACAGGGTTGAGAAAAAGGCAAGGGTTTTCATACATTTTTTATCTTAACTGGCTTGAGTGGTGAACAATAACATTACTTAAAAAAAAAAAAAAAAAGGTTGATGACTTTTAACTTCCCCTACGGTCCTGCTGAAATGTTATTGGACTTTAAAAATGGCTGCTGTCTCATTCTGCAGGTTCACTGACAGACCTGATTCACAAACCACTACTTTTCCATTACACACACCCACACACACACTTGGCTAGGATTAAAGCACAGGAACTAAGATTAATCCAGAAGCTAACAGAGAACATTTAATTCTTTGGTATTTATTTTTTTGTCATTGCCCGTGTCCTCTGCACATGAGTTTATTTACTTAATATGTTTAGTTATCTCCTGGGACAGACCAGGACCAAACGCGTAGGTTCCTAAAAACCTTGTTTGCTAGTGTGGATGTTGCTTGCGGGCCGGACATAAAGGGAAATTTATTACATTAAATAAATAAAAATAGTCAAGAGGGTGTGGATAATGCATAAGTATTCACACCCCTTCTATTGAAAATTATTTAACTGGGATATAATGAAAAAAACCTAGACCCATGATCCCCAACCCAGGGTCCGTGCCCTACTCAAAAGGGGCATCAGAGGTCACATGGGACGCATGTGAGGCTGTGACGTTGTTGGATTCGATTTCTGCATGTTAAATAAGATCATGATTGCACAATTACAATTACACTTACAGAAAAATAATTAGGCTAGTTATCAGGCCACACCTCCGAGAAGACTCAGCCACTGGGACGGTTTAGTTAGGCTGCTAGCTGACTAGATTGTCCCTGCAGACAGAGCATCACTATTTTATAAATGAACCAACATGTCTGAGAAACAAAAAAGTGCTGACGACTCATTGGTATACGAGGGGTGGAATGTATCATTTGCAGTGAGGAGATAGCCATAGGATGAAGCCAAGCAAAAGGAAACCCTCATACCAACATCCTCGTATAAAAATGTAACTAAGCAATAACCAGGACAAAACAAAACAAAGAAAAAATTTTAAATAAATAAATAAATAATTGAAATAAATCAAACTTATCTTTTGGTTTGTGTATATGGGCTGGCCTGGGGTGGACTTTGGGGTAGACGGGGTGGACAGGTCAGTTTTTTTTTTTTTTTTGATAAAAAGCTCTAGAAACCAGTGCTTTAGACCAAACATTACATACAGTATTACTGAAGGAGCAATATAGTTTGCAGAATTATTTACATATTAAACATGTAAAGGTGTTAGTTTTTATAAGTATCCATCAATATTATTGTGACAGTCTCAATAACCTGCGTAGAGAAAAAAAAAGTTTAACTTGCTAATGAAGAATTTCTCAATAGCTTGGTTTATGGCTCTGAATTTATGTCCCTCTATTCAATTACCCTGCGCAAGACGACTTTAATCTAGATCACACATTCTAAATTCGCTTGGCCGGCCAGATTAAAACAATTATTGATTTTTTGTGGGGTGTTTGTTTTATACCCCTCGCCTGAACCAACCTTGAAGTTGTAGATTCATCCATCCTTGTCCATTCTTCTTTGCTTTCCTAGGTGCTTTCCCATCATCCTAGGCTTTCCTCAGATGGTGGTGCTGATGGTAATCATGATGATGATGGATTTTTTGGCATTAACTCTGTCAGACTCTGTTGCCTTTAAAGATCAATCGGTCATTGATCGTGAATGTTTGGTAACATTTAAAAAGAAAAAGTTAAATCATGTTTTATAAAAATCTTCCTGACAAAGTGTGAGTGAACATCGATTTGTAAGGAAAGGCCCATGAACCCTTCCATCATAACGCCCTGAGCGTGACTTTTATAATCGATACTTGATTGATGCTGAGCTTGCGGTTTTATTGTCTATTCTGCGTCGCACTTCACTGACATCTAGAAAGATTGTCACTGTGTGTGAATCATCACTCTCACTCTTTGAGAAGGAGAGATTCACTCAGGCGAGTTTATTTCTTCAGTAGATTTATACCGCTGCCTCGCTACAGTAGAGCTTGAGTACTTTTCATTCAGTGGTTTACAAGCATGAATTATTTAAAAGCAAATACTAGAAAATTTCCTTAAATTAATCGAGAATTTATGAGTCACACACTCTTCACAGCACCAGCCAAAAAGAAATCACAGGTGTAGATAGCCAAAAGCCCAACAAGGCTTTCAACAATAGTAGGGCAACCACAGGCCGCTAATGCATTCAGCAGTCATTGATCAGCAGTACACCGGCCATATGTAACCTAACAACAGAGAGCAAATCACAAAAAGAAAAAAAATAAAACCCAACGAAACCGGAAGAAGAAAACAGCACCTGTCCTCCTTTAATGCGGAGGGTAAGTTCTTCCACCTTCAAGCGATTCACTGGCACTGCGTCAGACACACTTAACGCACTATATATTAAAAAAAAAAACAGTTAATAAAATACATTTCTCCCATAAACCAGAGGAAACAGAACTCACTTACCCAGACAGATCGTTTTGCCACGCGAATTGTACCGCTGCTCACAGCTCATAGCCAAATACCATGCAGGAAGGAATAAGCTGTCGTGGGCGACAAATCACCCGACTGTAAGCCAATGAAAAAGATTTGTCACCCACCTTGCCACATTTATAACCATTTATAGATAGTTTTCGATATTTAGATCAACACGGGTTCTCCAGTTACATCGTCATATTATCGACATGTTGTCAAAACATGTGACTAGTGTTGTAGCTAGTTCAGTGACGATTAACCAACGATGCAAAGATCACTCCAGAGACGCGGGGTGCTGAGACCAATAGACTTTATTCTTTTCAGAATACAGTCGAACCTTGGATTGTGAGCATAATTTGTTCTGGAAGCAGGCTCGTATATCAAAGCACTCGTAAATTAAATGAATTTCCCCATAAGAAATGGCCCAAAAAAACAAATATATAAAAATGATTAATGCATAATATAAAGATAAGTGTTTCCGACAGATAAGTGTTTCTGTTTGTGCGAGCAGGAGCTGTGTGTGTGTGTGTGTGTGTGTGTTTGTGTATGTGTATGAAACTAAAGTAAGAGGAGAGAAGGAATGAGCCCCTCCCCTCTCCCTTTTCTCATTTTACACAGTAACTGTTACTCCTATCTTATTTGAGTTTGACACACACACACACACACGCACACACACACACACACACACACACACATACACACATGCACACATTAACGGAAACACTGTTTTATCGGGTAAATAAACAAGAAATCTCCCTAATCACACTCGACTGATCTCACACTAACGGAATCACTGCTGTAAAGTAAAAATAAAACTAATTAACCTGAACTTTGAAAAGAATCGCAACAGAGCAGTGTTTCTGTGTAGAGCAGAGTGTGTACGTGTGTGTGTGTGTGTGTGTGTGTGTGTGTGTGAAGGGGCACGGTCTCCAATGACGCATGCGCACACAGACACAAAGTGCAGGCAAATACAGAGAGAGAAAATAATCTCTCTGTATTAAATAATCTCTCTCTTTAATCTCTCTAATGAGACTTGCTTTTGCTTTACATGCGCACACACACGTGTTATAATAAACAGTACATGCACGCTGTACGCACACGCATACAAACATAAAATAAAATATTTTTTACGCACACACACATGGTCACAGTGTTACAGTAAACAGTACACCCGTGTAATCATTTATATCGATGAGAGACGCGCACTAAGACCCAGCAGGGGAGACGATTACTCACAATTTCACAGCAAGCGCAAGAGAAATACCATTGGCTCAGTTGTGATCACGTGATGCTCGGCGTCAAAATAAGAAGCATATGCGTGCTACATGATATGCGGTATTCGTAAACAAAGGCTTGCTCATCTTTGATTTTCAAGTCAAAATTCATTAAAAACGTGAATGAATACACTCATGTGTAACCCACTTCTTAACTTAAACTTTTTAATGCAAACTGCTTACCAAGAGATATGACCCTTGACCTCTGAGCCTGATATATAATCCAACCAGAGAAATCTGAGTTTGAAAGATTGATGCTTTTTGGGCCAATTTTTCTGGCTTTGAAAGTAAGTCCAGATAAACCTGAAGCACGTTCCACACACCCCTTGAGCTTTTTATGTCTCCGTATCATGGCTGAATTCTTCACATAATGATACAGAACTCTGAGAGATAAAGATGAAACGCTTTGTCAATTCCGACTCACCTCAGCTCACCTCTGAGAACTATTAAGGCTGAGAACGTTCATCTTACATTGACACCTGAACCCCAGAGGGATAAAAAGTTTACGGTCCATAAAATAACCAAAAAATGGGTTGATCCAGTCGAAGGCAGACATCACAAGGTTACAGTCTATTCCATCTATACACATCACAGTAATGCTGCTGATTAACCGTGCTCTCTGGATCGGTCCACTGGTCCTGACATTTTCGTTAGGTGCGCAGGAAAAAAGTTTGTCATTTGTTAAACCCCCTCCTCCAGGTCAGGGCTCGACTCCACACAGGGAGCGTCGTTTTCTTTTCCTACAATTGTGCTGTGTTGTTAGTGGAACGTTAGACAGCTACTGTACAGCACATCAATAAGCACGGCATGCTCTGCTGGCTGTGAAAATAATCACGAAACTCTCACTTTACTCCCAGCTTCTGAGATAGCAAAGAAATACTTGTTATTATTTATTTATGATGGTTATGCATGCAGCTATTCTGAGATAGCTTACAGTACATTACAAGCAGAAACGTAAATCTTCTGCTTGTAGTTGTGAGGAACAGTAATATGCCAAAGAATTAGTGTGAAAGTTTTTTAAGCTGATTTCAGAAGGTTTTAAATAGATGTGTTTTAAGTAGATGTGTTGCTTTTTTGATGACTATGCGTCCTCAATTTTAACCTATTAAACTGATTTAAATGTACTGTACCACATGACTCATATGGAGCTCTTAGATATGTTTTACCTTTTATATCCCTAAACACAGTTGCTACTGAAAGTATTTAAATAGATTATCTTATTTGTCAGAAATGTGGGTTGTTTCCAAAGCTCATTCCAATCTCTGCACTCTGATTGGCTAGGAAAATGCACTTCCACAAAAGGGGCAATTGTTCGACAGTTTATTTAAAGCTGAAACAGCAGGTTTGGAAAAGGAGTGCAAGAGATCTGAGTCAGATTTTAGCTGGAACATTGAAACACATTTTGGAGACAATGAAGACCTCTTATATTAGGTTTTTTAAAAGGCACATAATATGTAGGCTTTTTATAAGGTGGCATTGAATTAGCTATGCTTCCATGTAGCCTACAAATCCAATAATATTGCAACTCAATCTGAGAGCTCAATCTGAATAAAAACCTTTCTGTATTTATTATCTTTTAAAAACTGAACATGAATGATGTAGATCATTCAGTAAATAGTAGCTATACCATTGAAACCATTAACATTTTTTGGTTCTCAGGGCAGATCTGGCCCCTCAGGGCGTGGCTCCGCAGGCTTCTCTGAGTGGCAGGGGGTTCTGTGGTGTCTGGTGCCAGGACGTTGTCAGATCCTTTGGGTGCTGTGGGTTGTGCGACGGGGCCTCCGTGGACCGTTGCTGGTTACCAGTTTACTGGGTTATCACTGATAATCAGTGTTGATTAGTTCACCTGGCAGTGATGTCAGTGTCATGGCTGATTAATGTATGCGGTTATTTTTGTATGAATCCTAACAATATCAATGGTCAATATTTAACTCGATACAGATCTTTAACTACGGATCATTTTGTTAAGGATAGATGTTCAGTGACTAATACTTATTACATCATTACACACACTATTCATTTACACACCAGGACCGAAAACATCAGTTCACACATTTTTATTACTGTGTACATATTTACAGATTTTATCTATATTTACATTATATACATACAGTAGTACATGATATATATCATACACAAGACGTTTTAATATTTGCTGAATTTCTTTTTTACTACATGGTACACATTTACATTTAAAATAAAGGTGACAAACATAATTTACAAAGTTTTATGATGCATAAAATTTTTTTTTGTTTGCAATGTGCAAAGTGTTAAAGAAATAAAAAGGAAATAATTGAACAAGAAGCATTCAACATTGATGAAAAGAACATGTAAAAAAAATCATACAATATAAATATTTACAAATTATTAAATCTGTAGTAAACAAAAATTATTATGACAAAATAATGCAAAATATAATGTTTAACCTGAAAGATGATCAGGTACCTGTCAATTATAAAGACAGCGTAGAGACTGGGCATGATTTATTTTCACAAATGTGGCACAAGTTTTATGATGACATATTTGGTGTTCTTCTAACACCATTTGTTTGTAAATTAACTAACTTTTAAAAATATAATTTTATTTTAATTCATTCTAAAAAAACATGCATAGTTCTGATGTTTGTTGTTAAATAAAGTGCGTCTCTTCAACATTTCCCTTTTTTAAGGTGTGAAGCGACGCTGCAGATTCTACAGTTACTCTGTCCCCAGTATTTGTGTTTAATTTAAGGCAAAGTTAAATTTTCTCCATCCATATGTACAAAATAATTGTGTGTGTGTGTGTATTGGGGTGGGATGACGCCTTGGTGTGACAATACGCAGCATTTAAAAAAAAAAAAAAGAACTGACAAAGCAAACAAAAAGAAACTAAATATTAAAGAGAAGAAAATAAAAAGATAGAATGGAGATGAAGGAAGAGAAGCATTTTGTACTTTTAGATGGAAGATGGGTGATGTGGGAAAAATATTAATGTTAAAAGAAATATGTACGTATAACGACATAAAGCAACATAAAGATTTCTGTTCAGCGTTTAAACAAATAACACTAATGATTGTGTGGAGTTGATGAATTACACTGCCGGGTGTTTTATTCCTCTTACACCACAGCCGGGTTACAGAGACCTTATAAAGGAGTCACTTCAACGGAGTGTCATACTTTTAACTGCGTATAGTTATACAGTTAACGCTTTTAAAAGAAGTTGGTTCATCTTGTCACTTAAGTCAGTGGTTCCCAACCTTTTCATCCTTGGAGACCCCCCATGCTTGTATCAAAGAAAAGCTGAGTACATTTTTAGTAAAGCACTTTGTACTGGTCAGGTTTCCAGCAGATCCGGAGCCTATTTCAGGAAAACGAAGTGTGAGACGGGAATACATCTGAAATGGGATGCTAGGTTATCTCAGGGCACCACACACATGCACATACTGTACTAACACCTAGGTAAAGTAAAGTAAAGCCTTTATTTTGTCACATATACATTACAGCACAGTGAAATTCCTTCTTCGCATATCCCAGCCCATATACAAGAAGGAACCCAGAGAAACCGAAGTGGAGGACATGCAAAGCTCCACACAGAGCGTAAACTGAGCTCAGGATCGAACCTTAAACTGTGAGATGGGAACATGGCCCTAACAGCATGATGCATCGCCCCCAGCATGTTACAGGTTTACCCCAGCATTGTGTTTGGTGTCAGCAGCTGATGCTGGACTCGGTGAAGCTTGGTGAGCTGTGGCTAAAGAGACGCAGCGTGGCGTTCCTGTACTTTTTAGACATGGCGTTGTAGAGGATGGGGTTGATTGCAGCGCTGAGGTAGAAGAGGACGAAGGAGACAAGGCTGCAGTACTGAGA
This sequence comes from Clarias fuscus, assembly GCA_030347435.1. NCBI lineage: Eukaryota > Metazoa > Chordata > Actinopteri > Siluriformes > Clariidae > Clarias > Clarias fuscus. The sequence goes on from CM059218.1 coordinate 32,436,500, forward strand.
CACCAGAGACCATAAGGGGGACGCGAACGCCTCGGGAGATGCCGAGAACAGGTAGCGGCCCACGTGGAAAGGGAGCCAGCAGAGCACGAAGGCAAACACCATCACGGCTAAGTGGAAGAGAAGAAGAAACAGCTCAAACACACAGAGTTAGCATTACACCTGCCTGCAATGCAGACCTGACTATGTGTCAGAACTGTTAGATTTTTACTTTATCAGTGGCTGACATGATGGTCACCCATGATTTATATACTCAGTTTTGCTGAGTATATAAACCTTGTTCGGGACGCCCTTTGGTGTCATCATACATCATTACAATTACGCGGGGTGTGTTCACTCACTGTCACACAAGTTTATCATGTTATAAGGTTTCACTTGCCTTATGTGTGAAAATGTCAGCACACAGTGGAGTGTAAAAGAGTGCCAATACTTGTAATATGGTCCATACTGATACACTTATAAAATGAGTTGTGTGGTTAGTAGAGCTTTGAATCATACACATATTGACTATCGATTTGTTTAGATTTTTGGGCATTACAATTTTATTCGATTTAATTCAACAGGTGATTATTTTCAAGCGGCTCTACTTCTTACAGTTTTCAATGTAGGTATTAAAAGCCACTCTTTAAGATAGTCTCTAGTAAACAATTAAATGCTGTGAAAAAAAAAACTTTTTGTGTTGTTTGTTTAAAGACCATGTCTTGTACAACATGATAATCTTTGCTTTGCTGCCAAGCTTCTGCGCCCCATTCCAGTCTACAGTACACTGTAAACCCAAATAAGTTGGCAAAACTCAAAAAATTTGAGGTAATCAGTTACATCAATTTTTTTAAGTAATGATGTTTCCAATCTTAAGTAAACAGAACTATCAGTTTTTGAGTGTGTTGTACTCATTCATATTCATGTTCATATTAATCATTCTTTACTTTATTATTGGCATTATTGAGTACCCTAACTCATACTATTTAATAGCAATTATCATTTTTTGTTGTTGTTGCAAATCAAATAAATTGTTTTGGGATAGGCACTTCATTCAGTTGTTGGGAATTGAACCTGGGCTTTCGCATGGGAGGCGTTATTTTTAAATGAATTTGTCAATTTTAGACAATTTAATGTTCGCAAGTTTACTTAAGTAATTTAAAAAACGTAAATCGTTTCTTATTCTAAAACTTAAAAGTAAAATATTGATTCAATTGAAAGATCGATTAAATCACACATCTCTAGTGGGGTCAGGGGTAGCTCAGTGGTTAAGGTATTGGACTACGGTTCGGAAGGTCCCAGGTTCAAGTCCCACTACCACCAAGTTGTCCCTGTTGGGCACTTGAGCAAGGCCCTTAACCCCAACTGCTCAGATGTATAATGAGAAAAAAAAAAAAAGTAAGTCGCTCTGGATAAGGGCGTCTGCCAAATGCCTAGATGTAGATGTAGTGGTAGGTGGAGCTAATAAATTGATCTCATGTCTCACTAGCATAAGTCGTTTGTAGTTGTGGGAGTGTATAGTGACCGTAGTTGTTGCATGTGGGCGTGGCCTGTTCAGTTTTGTTTATGTGCTAGCTTTGTGCTAGTCTTTCTCAGATTAGATTAGTAAAGATAGCTAATTGTACAAGCTGTATACACTCACCACAGCCACCAAAGATATCTGCTACTTCATTACAAGCTTTATTGTTCCTCTATATGCATTTAAGACGAGCTCATATATGACAAGATACAATAAATCTAGAATGTTTTTGTGTCAAAGAGAAACTAATGTAGTCAGTGGGGAACTGAAGAAACTATTGACCACACGAGCCATTAGATTGGGCTGCGGAATTACCGAGATGATCCTCTGTAATTGAATAAAGCAGGTAGGAAGTAAATGAAGCCTTGGTTGCCGATTTATTACTCGCCAGTTATGTTCTCACACTAATTAGGACACTCTCTGTCCACACACTCACCGAGCATCTTGATGGTCTGCTTGTTGCTGCTGTCCCTGCTCTTCATCCTCTCTCTCCTCCTCCTCTTCCTCCTCCAGAGTTTGCGTCCGATCAGGCCGTACAGCACGGTCAGGCAGAAGACGGGCAACAAGAAGAACCCGCTCGAGACCCATACCATGGCGCTCAGCAGGCCCGTCCGTGCGCCGTACTCCGTGGCCTTGCACTCGCTTGTCTCGCGCCAGTCCGTGCCGTTCTCATGCTCAACACCCACCAGCACGAACACGGGTCCGGCGCTGCACAGGGCCACGGTCCAAAGCGCTAGGATGAGCCCACGTACGCGCCGCTTCGTCACAGCCACTTTGGCCCTGAGCGGGAAGCAGATGGCAAAGTATCGCTCTGCGCTCAGTGCGGTCATGTTCAAGATGGTGGAGTAGGTGCAACATTCGCTGACGAACTGGAAAAGTTTGCACAGTGCGTTCCCCAAAGTCCACGGTCGGTACCGCCACATCCGGTACAGGTCCAACGGCAGGCAAAGGAAGATCAGCAGGTCTGAGAACGCCATGCTCGACAGGTACAGGTTGGTCGTAGTGCGCATCTCTTTGTACTTGAGCACCACCATGATGGTGGTCAAATTTCCCACCACTCCTGCGAGGAAGAAGAGCACGCAGGTGACCGTTACACCTATGAGGACCGGGATGGGGAAAATGGCAACAGGTGGTGACGAAGTATAAAGGTTAGCGTTACCGTTAGCATCCCACGTGCAGTTAGACGAACAGTTCGACACGTTGGCCCACACCATGTCCATCATGAAACGTCACTGAGGAGCTTTTTTTATTTTCTCATAAGTTATCTTTTCCCTCAGCATGTCGCCCTGAATCCGACAGACACTGAGAGACATTTATAACCAGACTAATAAAGTCATCTTTATACAGTGAATGATTTATAGATTCCAACAAAAAGGCTTACAAGTGTGAACATTTCCAGAATTCCCAGATATGTCAAGTCATGTTTATTTCTGTGAAACTGTGAAAATCCTACATTACAGTAAGGTGAGAATCCTGTCAGAATATCACCACATTTCTCCAAAACAACACAAAACTAGGCGTCCAAAATGGACAAAACGGACTCACATGTCTTCAAACATAAATGTTGATGAGAGCTTCCCGTTTTTCCTGATTTCTTTATGTTTCTGTATATTTCATCCCCCGTGTGTGTTGGTGTATCCGCCGCGCTGAGATTCCTGTCAGGCTGAATGAAGCGCGGGAAACTGACTGAGGAGAGCAGCGCGAGCCGGACAAGGTGGTGCAGCGCGCGGGCGCGACCCCGACACACCGACGCGCGCGTTCCCGAGACCAGCGCTCTGCAATTAATAATGTTTATTATTATTATTATTATTATTATTATTAAATTGATTCTTTGATTCTTCCAACGCTGATTAAAAACACGTTTTAAATATCACTGGTTCTTTGTGGAGACGCGTCTGTACCTCAGCATAAGTCATGTGACCGACAGATACAAAGAAAAACAGATAACAGTAAAAATCGACACACAACCAGAGAAAGAAAAAAAGGTAGACAGGTATAAATACAGACAGACAGGCAGACATAAAGAGAAAGATACACAGACGAAAACAGACATGAACGAAACCAAGAGACAGACAGACAGACAAACAGAGAGACAGACAGACAGACATATCTTAAAATGTCATGAAATGTATTGACCTACCTGTCTGTCTGTTTGTCCTTCTATCTATCTATAACTCTGTTTGTATATAGACAAACATACAGACAGCCTTATAGGTAGATATATCTGTTTGTCCGACATATTGTATGTATCTACAGACAGACAGACAGACTAATACATTTTCTTCTTTCAGTCACTGCGCATTGTTACATCTTATTATTATTTAATGCCAGCTACCTTTTCTTTTCTTTTCTTTCTTTTTTTATTAAACTGCACTTTGTTTGAAAAGTGTATGAAAAGTGCTGCGAAAAAAACCTCTATTTAGTCTCATTGTGTGTACCACAGGTGCATTATTTACTTTTGCAAAGCTGTAATTGCTCGTATTATTATTTTCTTTTCACTGTGTGCTTTATAATCTTTCTTTAAAATTGCTTTATGAATAGCTTTATAAATTAGTCTTTACTATAATTTACAATGCCTGTCCAAAAAAAAAAAAAACCTCTTTCACACTCTGAGTACTGGAATAGGCCTGCTCTATCAAGGAAGAAGCGAAGCTCAGTAGATATGATAACTGGGTCATTCAGTAAATTCAGGTGGTCAGCTGACTTCATTTGACCAGATCTTAACACTGTCTCCAGAGGCTTGTACAGTGGACACTATGCATGATGGGTGCATCGCTACATGCGCTTCATTTCATACCCTGACACGCCCATCACTCTGGATTAAGCTCAGTCTGGACCTTTTTTAAACCAAACAACTTCAGCAAGTGTTTAAGTGATCTACATTCATGATTGTATTTCTGATCACATTTCTTCCACAAAGTTGACGGGTCAGCACTTATTCCTAGGATTTGATATTTTGAAGGGATCTTTACCCCAGTTCTAATTATTTCAGATCTCTCTAATTGTTTTCTTCCCTTTCTTTTTTTTTTTTTTTTTTTACTGTTTTCCTATAACATACTAGCATACTGCAGTCATAAATGTTGACCACTAGAGGGAGACATAGGCGCTTTTACGCCACAAAACAAGAAATAAGTTCTTGATACTGTACATAGACTACGGAATTGCGCATTGCATTCACAAAAGAAAAATAAATCACATGAATCATCTCATAATTATGACTTAATGTCTCATAATTATGACATCCTGATCTCATAATTATGACTTAAAATCTCATAATTATGACATCCTGATCTCATAATTATGAGATATTAAGTCATAATTATGAGATAATTCCTGTGATTTCTTTTTCTTTCTTTTTCTTTTGTGAATGCAATGCGCAATTCCGTAGTCCGTAGTCGTAGACTATTCACTTAATATCTCATAATTGTGAGATAGTAAGTCATAATTATGAGATAGTATCTCATAATTATGAGTTAGTAAGTCACAATTATGAGATAATAAGTCATAATCATAAGATAATTCCTGTTTTTTTTTTCTTTTGTGAATGCAATGCGCTTCCATACATAGACACCTGTGTGTGTGGTATCTGACACCAGAACGTAAACAGAATGTCACTTTCTTCCACTGACCCGTGGTCTGGTTCACATGCCCAGAGTAGAAGCTTTTGGTGGATGCACCCTTGGAGCATGAGCACCCTGACTGGTTTGGAGTTATGCAGCATCATACACAACAAAGTTTATGTTTTTCTGCCCTACGTTTGGAAGCAAAGCTTAAAGAACGTTTTTAATAGTAAAAGAGTGAAATAAACAGTACTCACCAGGGTGCGCTGTTAGAGGCGAAGGATCAGAGATTGGGTGGAGTTACTGCTAGTGTACCACCCTGAATTAAATGATTATTCCTACAATCATGTTATAGGCAACGCTTTTTATTTCTTTCATACCAGAGCGATTTGTATATAAAAAAATTATAAATAATTAAGAAAGGCATTTAATGTTGTGTGAAACTTAAGTTTGTGTTATTCAAGTAGTCGTTATCTATCTATGTATCGAGAGTCTTTCCAACAATGGTAAATAAACATTTATTTAAAAAAAACTTTTTTATTAATATTAGATTACGTAATCTGTCCGTAATCAATTAATTAATTTAGTTAAAAAAAATTGACAATGTCAATTGTTGAAAACGTTATACAAATAAGATTGAATTGAATTGAATTGAACAAACTGCGACACACTGTGTGTTCTGACTCCTTGCTATCAGAACCAGCATTCACTTTCATGCTACAGTAGCTTTTCTGTGGAATCAGACCAGATGGACTAGCCTTCACTTCCCACAAACACCAGTGATCCTTGGCCAACCATCACCAAGTTACTGGTTCACTGGAGAACTTTTGGGATGTCCTGACCACTGCACACTGGGGACATCCTACAAGAGCTTCTGTGGGATATTGCCAGCACATCAACTTCAACAACTGACTATTCACTTGCTACCTAATAAATGCCTCCCTCTGACTGGTGTCAGTGTCACCAGATAATCAGTTTTATTCACTTTAATTTGCAGTGGTCATCATATTATGGCTGATCAGTCTAGATAGATAGATGAGCACAGAAACTGAACTTCACAAAATGTCTTCACTAAAAATGGCAATTTATTTCTTTTCTGTTAGACATGACCTGAATTATTTATATTGGCTGGATATTTAAATAAGCCTGAATGTGATGACGCATAGGAAACCTTATTATAATTACCAATAATGATTATTATTGTTATTATTATTATTAGCAGTAGTAATAGAAGATTTTTGTTCATGCATCACTCAACACAACGCCACCATGATTAAAAGTTAAATGCTGACATTAAACATGAGTGATGTTAAGTTGTAGTCTCTCTCTCTCTCTCTCTCTCTCTCTCTCTCTGTGCTCCCTGAGACAGGGGGCGGGGAAAGTGATCATTTGATTGGTGGAGTGTGAATGATTGACAGGTGAGCAGAAACCCCGCCCCCTCGGTAGAGTCACTCGGCTTGTATGAGATCACTGTGTTCAGTCTCTCCGAGTTACACACTGTGTGTATGAGTGTGTGTGTGTGTGTATGAGTGTGTGTGTGTGTGTGTTTTAGGTCGCTCGTCTGTTTGAAAATTCGCGTGTGTGAAAGTGTGTGTGTGTTTGATCTGGATTACGTAAGCGGTAGAATGAAGAAGACTCGTTTACACGCGCAGGTCAGACTTTTTTTTTTTTTTTTTAATATCTGTGCAACACACACACACACACACACACACACACACTTCTACAAACTTTTTGTCTCTGTTTACATCTCTCTCTCTCTCTCTCTCTCTCTCTTATGCGCGTTAGATTGTTACATATTGTTGTTGTATTATTGTGTGTGTGTGTGTGTGTGTGTGTGTGGTCCTACGTGAATGTCTGTATTAACAGGTGACAAAGTGTATACTCGTCACTTCAATGTATCCGAAAATAGTGTGTGCATACTTGGAGAAGCTTGAATGTGAAAGTGTGTGTGTGTGTGTGTGTGTGTGTGTGTGTGTGTGTGTGGTGCATGAGGGTAAAGTGTGTGTTTTTAGTTTAGACAGAGAAAGAGTGAGTTTATGGAAAAAAGTACGCACTTGCTACTGAACTGGTTGTGTTTAATGAATAAATGGTGTGTGTGTGTGTGTGCTCGTGTGCGCGCGCAACCACATAATATCTTCTCCCATGAGTGTGTGAGAAACAGAGCTGTCACCTGTCTCCACTCCTGCTCTCAGGTGTTGTGCTGCTCAAGCTCTCGCAGATGTTTTTAAGCGATCAGAAGGTTTCAGGTTTTTACACACCGCCTGATCTTATAATAATCCGATAATAATAATCTGAAAAACATTTCTGTCTTATTGATTGAGGTGTGTTAATTAAGCCTGGTTAGTCTTTTGATTCATTTTCTATTAGTTAATTAATGGGACGTTGATTGTTTACTGGCGGCACGGTGGTGTAGTGGTTAGCACTGTAGGTTTGGCTAATTGGCGTCCCAAATTGCCCGTAGTGTGTGAATGAATGAGTGAGTGTGTGTGTGTGTGTCTGTGCCCTGCGATGGATTGGCACCCTGTCCAGGGTGTACCCTGCCATGTGCCCCAAGTCTCCTGGGATAGGCTCCAGGCCCCCCCGTGACCCTGAATACAGGATTAAGTGGTGTAGATGATGAGTGAGTGAGAGTGAGTTATTGTTTACTGTTCACGTGATGAATCCTTTGGTTAACGTCCCAGTAAACAGAAGCCAAAACCGTTAAACTATTAACATTTTAATCAAACATTTTCTCATCAAAATACTTACTTAATACTTAATATTTACAAAAAAAAAAATTTCCGACCCAACATTAAGTTCCAATAATTATCACGAGTGTCCGGTGACCATGCGGGGCCGCATACAGTGACAGAATTAATCTAGAAAAGATTCTTTATGTTGTTTAATTTATAACTCCATACATAACAAACAAATTGCTTACAACCTACAAACGTTCTGGAAAGTGGTGCTGCTGGTGTTCTATATATTCATCCTACTTATCACACTCTCCTACCCACACGTAATACACATGCGCTGAGCAAAAATACACCATGTTTTGCTGTTTTAGCACCCCGCCGCTTAATCCATGCTACTTCTCCAATTGACTTGTTGGTTTGTTTTTACTAATTAATTTGTTTATTCAATTATATATATATTTTTTAGATTCCATGGTTAATTTAACAGTTGATTAGTTGATTGATGGCTAACCTTAAATATATGTGTCCAAAATTGCTACCAGTGTTAAATTTATGGAGTTTATATTTTGATCATTTTATAAACACATGACAAAGTGCTTATATATAAACTGCATTTAGAAAAAGTAGCACAGAATGATACAACGAAACATTTCTGCTACTGCTAGGACATTCTGTCAGAGAGGGAAGAAATGCTACCTATCATATTATGCTACTTAACAGTTCCTCACATGCAAACACTGACAAGAATATTTTGTTTTTACTGGAAGCATTATTTGATGGTTATTTTTGACTGTAGGAAAATGCTACTCCTAAACTCCTAAATAAATAAATAAATAAATAAATGTTATCACAGTATCAAAATATGCTCCACTTACTGTAATAGTATATTTACCCCTTTAGATTGATCATTTTTGAAAGATTCGTAGTGTAAATCTTTAAAATCACTCTATGGTAGCATTTATTTAACAAGGCAGCATAAGTTGGTAGAATGCACCTGTATGTTCGAGTCAGCGCAACAGAAAAATGAAACATAATCAGTTTTTATTTTGTACATTATCAGACATTTCAGTGTGGACAGTTTTGGGTATGAATCCTGAGAGAGTCACATTACACTGTACAGCAGCTGGATTAGAACACACTGCTGTAAAAAGTTTATTACGGGAAGCAAAGTGGGTAAAGTCTGTGTGTGTTTATGGCAAGTCTGTGATCCACGTTTCTTCCAGTCTGAAGTCCATCTGTCTGTCAGATTAAAGGTAAATAACATGTGATATTACATTAAACTACATTATCCTCTTTTTAAAATGCCTTTAATTTCATGTTATCTTTAAGGATTAATTGAACAATTAAGGATTCTGGTTCCAATTCTTATTAAATTCTTAAATTCTTATTTGAAATTGTGAAGAGTTCAGAAGAATAGACAGAAGACCATAAAATGGTCTGAAGTTTTTATATCTCCAGAAGTATTTCTTTGTTAGACACACACACACACGCACACACGTACACACGCGCGCACACACACACACACACACATACAGGCACACACTGTGACACGTGATTTTACAAAAATGTCTAAAATGTCTTTGAGTGTTATTCAAGGGCTCTACAACAAATTGTGTTTCTCTATTACAAATTATTTTAACTTGAACCTTATTTAGAAGTGGTTTTAATTATCCAAGGAACCCACGAGGAACTTCTTTTTTCGAAGATTGTATGAATCACCTAGTTATGTGGGCACACAACCGCCAACTCTAAGGACAAAAAAAAGGTTCTTTTATAGTGGGTTTTTTTTGTAAAGGGTTCCTAACCAATGAAAATGGTTCTGTGATCAGTTCATACAGAACTTGACAGGTTCTTCTGAGGGACAACCGAAGAAGGATTAAAATAGATTAGGTATGTCAGTAAAACATAAAAATGATTTCAACAGTAGTAATACTGAGAGACTGTGGCGTGAGTGTGCCAGACTGTTAGGAGGAGTTACAGTAAGTGATTTGTTCGTTCTCGAACTTTCTGTCTTCAGGGGAAGATTTTAGCCTGAAGCTTCGAGCCACACGTAAACTTCATTATGTTATAAAGTGTAGGGGTGTGTTCAGTTCTCAGTAACCAGAGTCACCTGTTTCTAATGCAAATGCACACACCATGGAATTACCGGTCTAATGAATGATATCCAACATCTCTGCAGGCAGAGAGAGAGAGAGAGAGAACTTTGAGTGCATGTTGGCGGTCAGATCTAGACAGCATGACCAGTACAAACTATATTGATCTGATTGTTAATTACAGACATGTGTGGCTTTAACATCAGGCGAGGGGTTTTTAAATGAATATGCAGTTTAACCGATCTATTGTAGATTGGTTCAATTAACAGAATCAATGGGCTAGGATTAATTTATTACAACTGTCATCAACCTTTCCATATCATCTTGTCATATTCTTGCTGCATTTAGGGAGGCAAGGGTTACTCCCATCCTCAAGAAACCGTTCCTGGATTCAGCAAACATCAGTAACTATTGGCCAGTATCACTTCCCTTTTTATTCTCTAAAGTTCTCAAACACACTTTATACAGTCACATTTCACTGCATCTCTTACAGAACAACTTCAAATGATTCTAACTAATGTAGATTCAAAACAGTACATTCCTCCAAGACTGCCCTTCTGTCAGTCCATGAAAAGCTCCATTCTTTTAGATTGGCTGAACTGTCTTGCTCCCTCATCCTCCCAGACCTCTCAGCAGTGTTCGACATGGTAAACCACAAGATTCTCTTGTCTATCCTTGCAAGCCTTGGGATCTGTGGCATGGCATGGCAATGGTTTGCTTCCTACCTAGAAGGTTGGGTGTATGAGGTGGATCCACACAGTCTGCTCCACGCAAAACCCTTCACTGGTGTCTCACATGGCTCAGCACTTGGTCCAGTTCTGTTCTCACTCTATACTCTGGCTTTTGGTGAGGGCATTTCCTCACAGCTTTTGATTGTTATGCAGATGACACTCAACTCATTCTTTCCTTTCCTCAGAAGCCTAGAAAAAACGTCTTTGTTGGTTCTGCCATGTAGAAATCTGACCGGGTCTCGACCAAAACTGCCGTCGCTTTCTGTAGGGTCTGTGTCTTCAGAGTTTTTTATGCAGCAGGAATGAGCTTTGTAGAACATTCAGGCACCTCTGTTCGTTAACCTAATGTGTGAGTAACTGCGCGTGTATGTGCATGAATGTAAAACGTCCAGTAATCAACGTTAACACAGTCACTAGTTTACTATATTTAAGTCCGCCATGCCACACGTTGGACGGATTTGACGGTTTTTTTTTTTAAGTTTTCAACGACCAAAACTGAGTTTGCATGTGGACAAAGGAAAGGTCAAAAACACCAAGTGATTCATTCCCCTATCAGGGACGTATGATCTTCCTGGGCAATAATCAGATCACTCTGAATCAACACCCAGAACTTTAGGGTTCCTGCAAGTCGGTCCTGATAATGGTGTCTGCCAAATGCTGTAAATTAAAGTTTTTGATTCAGAATCAATTCACACTTTTTAATTTTTTAAAAATATTTTAAACATACAATTATCAAATGGTTTAAAATTCATGGATTCCTTAAAAATACACCACAGATTCATCAGAAACTTGAATCATGTTTCACTTGCATTGTTAGCAAATACTCGAATTTTACAAGAGTATCACTTCTCAGTCACTTCAGAGTCTATGGGTGGTTGGTACATTACCACCATCTACTGGACTGGAGTGTGGTGCAGACAATTGCCAGAAAGTAAAAAAAGATTAACAATTTGTATAAGACATAACATCAACAGCAGTTACAACTGCAGTGAGCACTGGAAATGTTCAGAGAATATCAGAGTAACATTAGCTAACATTAACAGTAATAAGTAAACAGCAAGGCTTTGTCACTCCTGTATAATAATAAACACCTCAGTATTCTCAGTGACCACAAACACCACCGCCGTCTTGTTTCCTGGTGGCTCACCATTCACAGGTCAAATTTCAGAAAGGTAACATGCACGTGAAGTGAAAGTAAGCTCTGTCAGGAGCAGAAGCAAGACATTTTAAAGACAAAGGGGCGGGGCTAAGTGGATCATTCAGGCAGCTCCAAACTGGTAAACTTGTGAGCTGATGATGTGATCAATAGCGCTGAATAACCAGCTCCTGCAGAACACCACTGCCATTAACACAGACAGGAAGTCACTGACAGGAAGTAGCAGCAGATATCCCTCATGTCCCAAAACCGAGGAAACTCCCCCATCTCCCATCCGCCCCCCCCCCCCCCCCCCCCCCCCCCAAGACACACACACAAACAAACTGTTTTTCAGTTAGACAGCTAATGTCATGAGGGTAACATGGTAAAAAAAAATGAAATGATAAAAAATCTTTTTAATTAGTTTGATGTGTTTTAATTAGTTATTATTTTATTATCAGTATTTAACATAAAATAAAATTAATTGTCAAATAAAATTTTTTATTGGATTTTATTGGATATTCATAATTTTAGTTTTTACTGATTATGTAAAATATATAAATATTACATTAAATAAAAATGTAATGTATTAAAATCTGTATAGTAATTTATTAGTTAATATTCGTTATTTGTTTTTTGGGAAAATTGATCAGAATTACAGAATTTGTTTGTTATATACAACAACCAGTACAGTATATACTCTCAAACTATTAATATCTAAACTAATGTTCTCTATAGTGTAGAGTAAATTACATGTAACATAGACATAATTTATTATTGTTAATAATAATAATAATAATAATAAATTGTGAGCCGAGCGCGATGCCACCGTATGGTGTCTGATGTAACTATAGCACGAGTCTTTATCTTCCTTCGTCTATCTCTCTATCTTTATGTTCTCTGGAACTCTGGACTGTGTTTTTGACCCTCAGATGTCTGCACAGGTTTCTGCATGTTTTGGAAGGAAGTGCTGAGGATTTACTCCCGCTGACCCTCGGCTAAATGTTCTCACGCTCACACGCTAATGCTACGCTTAAGTCAAACGAAGCTGAACTTTTCGGAGTTTTATACAATTGTATATTTATATTGCTGGATGTTCTTGTTGTTGAACAGACACACGCCTGATCTGACTGGTGTGCAGACGGGTTATGGGGAGAATTATGAGAAACTTGGAAGAGGTGAAGCAGTCATGGAGCAGAATGTTTAAAAGGTAAAAATAAAGTTTTTTCCACCTTGGTTGTAACTTTGTTAAACTTTAAATGAGAATCATGTTAATTAAGATAAATCAAATTTACAGTGCTAATTAATTCTGTATTTGCTTATGTGAAGTATATTACGTTTTGTCACTTGTGGGCGTGGCCTATCCTTTTTTTTTTAATGTTCTGATGTGAAGCCGTACCACCTCTATATATCACCTCTTAAGTTAATCACTGTTAATTTGTGCTTAATGTATTTGCATGCTCTTTTAGCATTTTATATTTGCAACGCATGCTAACCGTGCTAATGCCCCTATCAGAGACACTGATGAATTGGTGAGAATTATCCAAGAATAAGATGATTAAGAGACTAAATGCCATACATCCTAGAATGATCAAATATTAGCCTAGTCTTTAGCTAGTTTATCGTTGGGGTTCATGCTTTGCTTCTTCGCTTCCAAGTATTTCATAATTCCCCCCCATGTCCTTAGCTTTGAGCACTAGTGGGTCTTTTTCCACGTCTCTGTTCTGTGTCAGGACGGCATTGTGTCCTGATCTGATCTAAAACATCACCACAGCAGTCCTCAGTGTCGCGCTGCCTGTTCCAATCTAATCATCAGAATTAAACAGATTAATGAAGAAGGGTTTAGTTAAAGCGAGACCTTATTGTCTTCCGGTAAGAACACGTCCTGCTACAGCTCTAGAGATAAATGTTGAAGTTTTCAATAGCTGTTTCTGTTCCCCCGTCACTAAACACATTCCTGTGAACTTCTGCACACCACAGGAGGAAAACCTTCAGACTGATTAAAGTGTGTGTCAGAGGTGTGTGTGTGTGTGTGTGTGTGTGTGTGTGTTGAGAATCTCTCTGCTTTATTACGTGCTTGTTACTGAGATAATAACAGTGAATAAAATTCCCTTAATCACAGCTGTGATGCCGCGTCCGTGTCACTCGGTGCCACTTCCTCTTCTGTATTCATAACAGACCCAAAGCCAGTCTGTTCCTCTCACATTACTTTTGTTAACTTTCAGGGAAATTCAATACAAAGGTCGCCCTTACCACGGGAAGATAAAGCCGGTATATTATATTTATATTTGTAAACATACTGGGCAATAAAGCTCTTTCTTCTAAATCTGACAAATAAATGATCAAATTGATCAAATCTGGAATTATTGTAATTCATAATATAATATAATCTCTTTAAGATCATTTTGTATCGGGCATTGCCTGATGATTCCCAAATCAAACCAAACTGTTACACTAAAGTTACTACATCGACTTATATAGAGTGAACTTATACTTGTAAATTAAACAGTAAAAAGTTGAAACTGAGCGTCAAAAAGCACAAAACAAATAAAAAGAGATGAAAGGACCAGGAAAAAAATGTCAGCAAAAGTTACTGATTTATTCATTTCATTGATAGTATTACAGTTTCCAGTGTTTCATTCATGTTAAAGTCAGTGTTCCAGCGTTTTCTTTCGCCGATTCAGACACGTCACGCCCATGACGCCTTTTATGACAAGCATGACAAACACTTTATGATTTCATTCATGGTACGAGTGTAACGCTTTCTAAAGCTGTATTTCGAATCCACAGAGTTTGTAGTAACCCTGTACTCTCTAATTTCACATCCATGATGCTGATGCAGTGCGGGATGTTTTCAGGATCCTGAGCGTGTCTGTGCTCTGAGGCTTTCTGTTTGCCCATGTGAGTCCAAATGTCACACACATAACCCTGAAACTGCCCTGATATTAAATTCTCTTTTACGACATCAGAAGGATTCTGTGCGCACAGGCCACTCAGTCGCCCATGGCAGGTCTGCCTCTCTGATCCAGAATGATTCTCCCATTAATCTCCAATTAATCTCCCTAAATTCTTTCTTACACCTCGTCATTACTCTCGTCCCATCACTGGCTTCCTGCAGCTCCTGCATCAGATGTAAATGACTAATGCTCTCCTACAAAGCCAAAAACCCCGCGCTGCACCCCGCGCTGCACCCCGCTCCCTCTGATCCTCTAGCACTGATTGACTCCTCTTATCATCTCAACTCTTCTCTGTTCTGGCTCCTAGGTGGTGAAGTGAACCCCCTCTAGATGTCTGAACAGCTGATTCTTCAAGCCATGTCTTAACATCTATGTTTTCCTAAAGTAAAGTAAAAGTAGTGTGCTTTCTTATTATGTAACATTTAAAAGCAGAGTTTCTAGCAGATAAAGATCAGGGATGTACAGTATTTATTGATGGCGACTTCAGAACGCTCCTGTATGCCAGACACTGGAAATGTAAATGCAGCGCCCGTCTCCTTCACTTGCCTCAACACCTCTCTGGACTGCATGTAGAGAGTTACTATCAACAGCTAACGAGTGCAAATTCAACACCCGACAAACTTTTATCTTGTTCATTTGTCATAAGATAACTGAGAATCAGCCACAAGTGGTCATCAGACAGCTTATTCTTCAGCTGGCCAGTTACGTTTGCGTCTGTGTAAAACGTGACTGCATGTCTACACTTCAGTCGCATATTAACTGCTTTGGTTTAAATTCATTCTGCTGGTGTACAGAGGCACAAATATGAGAATATTATCCCACTGTACCAATACTTATGGACCTGGTCGTATATATGAGGGATAATTTTTTTTTTCCTTCTTCTTAATCGATCACTGACCACCACTGATTCCTAGAACTTTTCATCGTTTACCAAGATTCAAACCGACCAATCACAGCTCCCCATTGTTTCTCAGGACGAGCCGTTGATTATCTCTGTACAGAATCGTCCCTGGCGTGTGTTAGCAGCACCGCGTGTCTTTAGTTCCTTTAAGCTTGTTATGCAGGTTTTGATTTCAGTCACAGTTGATGAGTTGTTGATGAAAGTTATTCTCTGTTTAACTCTAAACAGTAAACTTGACACCAAAAATGTATGATGACACATTAAATGATGTGTGTGTGTGTGTGTGTGTGTGTGTGTGATCAGGTGCATGCAGTGAGCTGAAATCGGTGAGAAATGAGCATCGTTGTGGAGAGTTTGGACCCTCGGGAGCTCGACTTTGATGGACAGGAAGACGAGGATGTGGATTTTTGTCCTGGTGAGGTTATAACCTTAATTAACATTTACTAATGTATTCAACTCAAACCTGCTCCATTCCCTGGCACTTTACACGGTGGTCTGGCTCGGATTTTATTCATTCATTTTTTTAATTGTTGGTTGTGACAAAATATATATTAAAAAAAAAAACTCCGAATCTGCCATATGTTTTTGTTGAATTCTAACATTGCACACTTTTTACTTTATGTAAACAAACTTTAGGTTTGTTTAGTCTCTCAGTCAACAGGTCTCCCAGTACATCAGTGATATTCCACTTAGATGGGAGTAATATGTCTGGAGATATTAAATCCGAAACATCTCGGATAAAAAGGTCTTTATTAGAGAATATTTTCAGACTTTTTTTTTTTTTTTTGCAAAAATGATCACGTTAAAAAATCAGTCAAAGTACTCTACAGCCTGAAGAACCCTAACCCTAGTTCCTCTTCACAATGAACGATGCTGGAATATCTGAGACCTGCCGCAGCTCGTCTGTCCGAGTCGACGCTGATTGATGGAGCTCGAACCTGAAGCTCATGAAAACTGTGACAGGAACTAAAACAGAATAAGATGAAAGACAGACGGCGGCTGCTTTTCTTTCTTTTTCTTCTGTCCATCATAGAGATGTTTGAAGGAACACAGGATTGTTTGTGGTCAGGTTTGGCTTTGGGTTTTGGAGAAGTGATGGAGTGGGAATGAGCACACAACGTCTGTAAATACTGCATGAGGAGTATAAGGGCTGAGTTTAAAATGTGGAAGTGGACACCTCAGGGATGGATTAGTCAGGCCCGAGCAGGAGCATAAGCATGTCTAACTTAATGACCAGCAGAGACAGCATGTAGAGTCTCAGTCTGGAGTTTTCCCGTCCGACCCTTGAGGAGGAAAATGAACATTCCCAGAGTTCTCTTTCCTGTTTGCTTTGACCCTCCTACTGTGGGTTTTGTGGTCAACTGTATTTTTTAATATCCAGCGGTGAAAAGATCCAGAGGTGGACTACCAATAGGACCTTGCTTCATTCTTTCTCAAAGATGAGATGAGGAGCTTAACAATCCCGATCTGCTTCCCCTCCAAATCGGCAGCTGAGGTCCACAGGAATGCATACTGGTCAGTTCCTAGTGGAGATGGAGACCCCGAGGCAGACCTGGGACCCTCTGGAGATCTTATTTCTCACGGTCAGCTTGGGAACTACAGGAGGAGCTGAAATCTGTGGCTTTGGATGTACTGTATACAGCTCCTAAGTTTACACAGATGTCCTGGTACTATTGGGATTGCAGTGATTTCTTTGGACTGGTGTTTTTTTCTGCCACACACACACATTTTTAGAAGAAAACCCTAAGACTCTTGGTTTTCTGGAATGATCACAGGGCCAAAATCATACCTAGAGCCTAGCTGATATTTGGATGAAAGTCCCTTTGCAAGATTCTCCTTGGATATCTGACGTCTCTTCTTGGCAGAACTGGTTGTGTTTAATTAAATGAGGCTTGATGGGGCTAAGACTCTAAAAGCTCAACCTTGGCCTGCTTTAATCCAGTCCATCGCCAGCTTTGATGTGTGTTTGCGGTCACTGTCCTGTTAGAACACTCGGTTTTAACCATCTGCTGAAAGGTTCTGCTGAAGAGCTCAGAGGTTCTCTTCCTTTTTCCATCCACTTGCAGTGCACCAGCTCCACTGGCAGCAGAACAGACCCAGTGGGTGATGCTACCACCACCACCACCTTTACACCTCACCTACTCCTCCAAACACATCTCTGCACAGAACTTTCCACCAGAAGGCGTTTTTCTTTGTCCATGTGGTCAGCTGCAAACTTCATCCCAGCTTGAAGGTGTGGATTTTGGAGTAGGGACTTCTCTCTTGGACAGGAGCCTTTTAGTCCATGATGATGTAAAACTGGCTTGACTAGATACTGGTGATGCTGGTGTTCTAGCATTTTCCAGTTCATGGCAGACCAGTGCCTTGATGGTTCCTGGGTCGTTCCCGACCATTTTAAACAATTTCCTCTCAGCTGAGGTGGAGAATTTGGTCTTCTCCAGACGTTGGCAAAGTGGCTCCATGTACAGTACATACAGTACTTTCAAATGATCTTGAATCATCTACTGTATGGATTTATTTTATAATGAAAAGGCTGTTGAGTCTTTGTGGGTCATTTCAGGAAGTAAACGCCGAATACTGCACATGCTCCTTTCTCTGGTAAAGACGTCCTTAGCTCTGGAATTCCTTTTCCTGTTTTCAGAAGCTGATTGTGATCTGTATTCTCAGGACATCAGACACTAACGCTGATCTGTAACATGTAACACACACAAACATCCGCCTCATCATATGGGGTCTGAAAAACAAGCGACAATAATAACAGATGAAAGCTGAAAACAGTCACTTTGTGATGTGAATGAAGCAGAACTCTGAGCTGACTCACTCATACACCTCACACACCAGGAAAAGCCAGTGTAAAAGAGAAAGAAGGATTGAAGTGAGGGAAAACCAGACAGGTGTGTGTTAGCGGCGGTTACGCAGGGTGTCTCGCACGTCTACGGCGTGCCGCGACACGTTCTGACCTCGCACTGTTCCTCACATTACACTGAAGGTAGTACAGTAGATTCCACGCTCAGGCTCTTTCTCTCCTTCCGGAGCTCTGACTCTGCATTTCCTGCGTTACTCCCAGAAGAAGTTACGCCTCACATAAATCACAACGTGTCTTTTATCCCTTAGGGTGTGTCGCCTATATTGAATCAAGCGCAGTGACGGTGCGCAGTGTCTGTGTGTGTAAATCCGCCGTGGTTTTATGTCTCCTGCTCAGAGTGTTCGTCTGGCTAATCTCTTCATCACGAGCGCTCCGATGGAGAGAAGACCTCGAGAGCATTTCATTAGTCTTATCAGTACACCCTTATTGTCGCTCAGTGTTTGTTCGGGAATGACCTCGTGACTTATACAGCCGGGCAGAGCTGAAGCTAGACAGGCGTCCAGGTTCTGGGTGTATTCTTCAGTTACTGAATCACAACACAATCCTCCTTTAACTGTCTTTTTTTGCAAGCAAATTTATGATGACCAAATATCAAGAAATATATATATTTTTCCCAAAACACAACAATTAGAACACAACCAATACACACACACACACACACACACACACACACACACACACACAGTAGCAACTGTTTGCCAAGCAGACAGCACACGATGCTGATGAACTCTGTGCAGAACCTTTGCAGAACGTGATTTTAGTGACAGGACAAGGGAGTGTGACATCTGTCCTCAACATCAGGACCTTTTTCAGCAGCCTTGTCTTGGAAAAGTGCGAAACTGAATAAGACTGAGACGAGCAGGAGGGCGTCCCGTCTCCCATCACGCCTCGCTCAACTGCACTCCCAATTAGTTTTACCACGCGGTCCTGGTTTTAGTGATTTCTTTCTTTCTTTCTTTCTTTCTTTCTTTCTTTTTTTTTCAAACCTGAAGTCAGCCTTCACTGATGTGGATTAAACCTGACCAGACTTTCCCAGGGCCGCTTTTAGAATTAGGAAACACTTAATTCACACTTAGCGTGTGAACGTTGTGCACCGTGCAGGCGGCTCGTTCTCCAAGGACAGACTAGCAAAACCAAAACCCTCTAAAAACTCGATCTTCATACAAATTGTCAAGAAATTGTCAAGAACAATGCTGTATCCAGATGTGATGTGGGAAACTAAAGGTTTGTTTGGATTGGACCCGGTGCTAAAGCAGTTACAAACTTAAAATGATGTCTAAACTGGTAAGAGATCTGGGGTGTGTTGAGAGGATTTGATTGAAGGAAGTGTAAAGTGGAGCAGATACGAGGAGACAGTAACTCTAACCTGCACCAGTTGAGTCTGTACAGAGGCTGAGGTTTTGGACGCGTGTCCCAATAATATACTTGAGAATTCCACAGAGTGAGACTCCAGTAGATCTCTGTAATCAGGTCTCATGGATTCTGGGAGGTTTCCCACCGCAAACACACTGGCTGATGATCTTGTCCAAGGAATTAAAGAATTATTTGGGTAAAAATAAAGGAAGTGATTGAAACTGTTTGTCTTTTTCATAATAGATTTTTTTTATTCTTAAGAGACTTCAGAGAAAATATTTCTGTTAAGGAAAAGGTTTGTGTATTTTTGTTCCTTTTTCCCCCGTTAGTGTCGGGATGGTCTGGAGCACTACAGTACGACCGCTAGCGCCGGCGCGGCGTCAGTTCTATCACAGGACGATAGTCAACTGCATACAGTGTGTAACACGTGAGGGATCGTGCTATCTGCCCTCTTCTACACACATGGTCTATAACAAATGTGTGAGTGGCTGATCTCTGACCCTCTCACACTGACAGCAGGACTTTGTGTTAGTACAAGAGCGTTGGAAGTGAAAGATTGACATGTGAAAGCGTATACGGGTGTTTTAATTAGTTCTCATCATTCACCAGAGCCGTATGTTTAGATTTAACAATTTTTAAGACGTACATGTCCCGCGGTTTAACACACAACTCTGTTTGGACCTTTAACAGATTCTGTACTGAACGTTTCATTCTTATTACTTCATGTACAAACCAAACGAATGGCAGCTTTTAAATGAAAGAGTAAGCTGAGCTACGGATCTCTGTTCCTAAAATCGTAAGAATTGTTTGTGTTTTTATAAGGTCGAACCGTCGACACCCCAGTAATATGAGACTGATTCGACCTGGTGCTTGACGCTAGCCCGTGTCCCAGTAAAGATCTCACACGATCTCACAGGTCCTCTGTTCGGGGTTTGTTCCTTTGTCCTGTTTCTTTTTTAAAGATGTGTGTAACGTGAGATGCTCGAGTGTCTACACACTGTCCCGTATCTATTTAATACTTCCCTCGGGCCGCACAGGACGGCGTTCAGATTACAGCACTGA
>CM059218.1:32464827-32492327 GCA_030347435.1 Clarias fuscus
CCACACACACAGACACACACAGACACACACCACACAGACACACACACCACACCACACAGACACACACACACACATTTCATCAACGGGTACACGACTCCCACACCCACCACACACAGACACACGCATCACACATCACACACAGACACACACATCACACACAGACACACGCATCACACATCACACACACACGCATCACACATCACACACACACGCATCACACATCACACACACACGCATCACACATCACACACAGACACACACATCACACATCACACAGACACACGCATCACACATCACACCACACACACATACACACACCACACACACACCACACAGACACACACACACCACACACACAGACACACACAGACACACACACACATTTCATCAACGGGTACACGACTCCCACACACACCACACACAGACACACACACCACACACAGACACACACACAGACACACACACAGACACACACACAGACACACACACACACCACACCACACACACCACACCACACACACACACACCACACAGACACACACACCACACACACCACACACAGACAGACAGACACACACACCACACACACAGACACACACACCACACACACAGACACACACACCACACACACAGACACACACACCACACACACAGACACACACACCACACACACAGACACACACCCACACACACCACACACACAGACACACACACCACACACACAGACACACACACCACACACACAGACACACACACCACACACACAGACACACACCCACACACACCACACACACAGACACACACCCACACACACACACCACACACACAGACACACACACACACACCACAGAGACACACACACACACCACACAGACACACAGACACACACACACCACACAGACACACAGACACACACAACACACACCACACAGACACACACACCACACACACAGACACACACACACACACACACAGACACACACACACACCACACATTTCATCAACGGGTACACGACTCCCACACACACCACACACAGACACACACACACACCACACACACAGACACACACACACACACCACAGACACACACCACACACACAGACACACACCACACCACACAACACACACCACACAGACACACACAGACACACACACCACACACACACCACACATTTCATCAACGGGTACACGACTCCCACACACACCACACACAGACACACACACCACACACAGACACACACAGACACACACACAGACACACGCATCACACATCACACACACATCACACACACACCACACACACACCACACACACCACACCACACCACACACACCACACCACACACCACACACACAAACACACACACACACACACAGACATTTATATTTGGAATTCTGAATAGAGACTCATGTGTGTTTGTGTTTTGCGTCTTTGTGTGTCAGATCATGAAGCCGAAGTACCGCTCCCTCTCGTACCCCTTCCTGTTGCCCAAATCTCACACCACGGCTAACGAGCTGGTGTACCAGGTGCCCGACTGCGTCAACACGAGAGTGCAGGTCAGTGACCGAGTTCTCAATCTGAATCACTGAAAAAATTAAGTGCTGGTGAAGATATAAAGGCACCAGAACACCCAGTGCACCCCAAAACACCCCCCCACACCGCGCACAGGGCCCAAAGACCCCCAGGCCCCCTACTCCGCCTCCAAACTCCCCAGATGCCAATTCGATCGAGTCCCATGGGACGCACCAGACAAACCAGTCTGATCCACGGAGGCCCCGCCCCACAACCCACAGCACCCAAAGGATCTGGTACCAGACACCATAGCGCCCCCCAGAGGCCCTGCAGAGCCACACCCTGAGGGGACAAAGCCGCCCTGAACCCAAAGCCTGGGTGTTTTTAATGTTAACGGTTTTAATGTTATGGCTGATCGGTGTATACAGGTAATAGTTTGAAAATTAAGGAGAGAAAAAAGTGATGCTGAGAGAAAAAAAAATAAAATAAAGTGAAAATTATATAATTATATATCATTAATATATATACAGGGTGGGCCATTTATATGGATACACCTTAATAAAATGGGAGTGGTTGGTGATATTAACGTCCTGTTTATGGCACATTACTATATATGAGGGGGCAAACTTTTCAAGATGGGTGGTGACCATGGTGGCCATTTTGAAGTCGGCCATCTTGGATCCAACTTTTGTTTTTTCAACAGGAAGAGGGTCATGTGACACATCAAACTTATTGGGAATTTCACAAGAAAAACAATGGTGTGCTTGGTTTTAATGTAACTTTATGCTTTCATGAGTTATTTACAAGTTTCTGACCACTTATAAAATGTGTTCAATGTGCTGCTCATTGTGATGGATTGTCAATGCAACCCTCTTCTCCCACTCTTCACACACTGATAGCAACACCGCAGGCTTCCAGTATCCGTAGTTTCAGGTCCTGCACATCTCGTATCTTCACACCATAGACAATTGCCTTCAGATGACCCCAAAGATAAAAGTCTAAGGGGGTCAGATCGGGAGACCTTGGGGGCCATTCAACTGGCCCACGACGACCAATCCACTTTTCAGGAAACTGTTCATCTAGGAATGCTCGGACCTGACACCCATAATGTGGTGGTGCACCATCTTGCTGGAAAAACTCAGGGAACGTGCCAGCTTCAGTGCATAAAGAGGGAAACACATCATCATGTAGCAATTTCAAATATCCAGTGGCCTTGAGGTTTCCATTGATGAAGAATGGCCCCATTATCTTTGTACCCCATATACCACACCATACCATCACTTTTTTTGTTCCAACAGTCTTGGAGGGATCTATCCAATGTGGGTTAGTGTCAGACCAATAGCGGTGGTTTTGTTTGTTAACTTCACCATTCACATAAAAGTTTGCCTCATCACTGAACAAAATCTTCTGCGTGAACTGAGGGTCCTCAGAAATTGTGTGCGCCGATCTGGGTCATCCTCGTTGAGATGCTGCAGTAGCTGGAGTTTGTAAGGGTGCCATTTGTGAGTAGCTAATATCCGCCGAAGGGATGTTCGACTAATGCCACTCTCCAGTGACATGCGGCGAGTGCTACGCTGTGGACTCTTGCTGAATGAAGCTAGGACAGCCACTGATGTTTGTTCATTAGTGACAGTTTTCATGCGTCCACATTTTGGCAAATCCAACACTGAACCAGTTTCACGAAACTTAGCAAGCAGTTTGCTAACTGTAGCATGGGAGATGGGTGGTCTCGTAGGGTGTCTTGCATTGAAATCTGCTGCAATGACCCGGTTTCTGCGTTCACCAGACATCAACACAATTTCGATCCGCTCATCGCGTGTTAACCTCTTTGACATGTCAATGGCTGTGAACAAAGATAAACTTGTAAATAACTCATGAAATAATAAAGTTATGTTAAAACCAAGCACACCATTGTTTTTCTCATGAAATTCCCAATAAGTTTGATGTGTCACATGACCCTCTTCCTGTTGAAAAAACAAAAGTTGGATCCAAAATGGCCGACTTCAAAATGGCCACCATGGTCACCACCCATCTTGAAAAGTTTGCCCCCTCACATATACTAATGTGCCACAAACAGGACGTTAATATCACCAACCATTCCCATTTTATTAAGGTGTATCCATATAAATGGACCACCCTGTGTGTGTGTATATATATATATATATATATATATATATATATATATATATATATATATATATATAAAGAAAGAAAGATGAAGAACAAAATGAAAAAGCAAAAAAAAGGATTTAGACAGAAAAAAGTAAAAAGTAGGCAACAAATATTAAACAAGAAAGACAGAAAGAAAGAGAAAATGCATACAGAATGAAACGAGAAAAGAATGAGGAGGAAAATTACAGGACTGAAGTACAGAAAGAAAGAAAAAGACCTAAAACAAAAAGGAAGTAACAAAGTATTAAAAAGACAAAAAATAAACAGCAAAAACTAAAAAAACTGGAAAAAGAAACAAAACAAAACTGAGTAAAGTAATGAGATCCAACATTAACTGAAATAGCTGAATGTCTCTTTAAAAATGCCAGAGTTAATAAATATTCGTGAATATGCTAATTAAACTCCTAAAAATGTACATTTTTATTACGTCATGTGTTGTGATGTCACTGTGATGTTATTTAATTGACAAGCTAATCAAAGGCATCATTGTGCTTGGCTGTTAGACACACACACACACACTTTGTTCAAGTAATGAATGACACAGACACACACACACACACACACACACACTCTCTAACACAAGTGACTCGTTTACCTGCTGCAGGTGTTGAGGTCAGTAGCTGATTGGTCAGCAGGTATAAAATACCACGAGGAGTCGATACACAACGCCTACATCCAGGTCATCGCAAAGAGCAAACACTTCATCTATATCGAGGTAACGTGTGTGTGTGTGTGTGTGTGTGTGTTAATAAATGTGAATGTTTTTGTGATTTTATTATAAAATCAAAATTTTTATCTTTACAGAATCAGTTCTTCATTAGCTGTGCTGATAACAAACAGGTTTACAACAAGATCGGAGACGCCATCATCGAGAGGATCATCAGAGCTCACAAGTAGCAACCTCTTACACACACACACACTCTCTCTCTCTCACACACACACACACACACACACACGCATACTACTTCATTTATATTACACATATATGCAGAACTGTGTGTGTGTGAATCTGTGATGTGTCCTGATGTCTCCCCGCCCTTTACCTGCAATAGCACTTTTCGTCCACTAGAGTGTGCACATAATAAGCAGTACAGTGGAACCTCGGATTGCGAGTAACGCGGTTAACGATTGTTCCGCAAAACGAGCAAAGATTTTTAATAAATTTTGACTTGAAAAACCGAGCAAGTCTTGGTTTACGAGTGCAGAGTATCATGTATCACGCATGCGCTCTTGTTTTGACACCGAGCGTCACGTGATCACAACTGAGCCAATGATTTTTCTCTCTCTTGCGCTGCGGAATTGTGGGTAAGCGTCTCCCTCTCTGTTTCAGCGTGTCACCTATGTGTGCGCGCGTGTAATTTGACACCGACACACGCGTACACACACTCTCTCACCTTTACACCCCGCTCCCCGGCTTCACACACACATACAGACACACACTCTCTGCTTTACACAGAAAACTCTGCTCTGTCGCGATTATTTTCAAACGTAAACTGCTGGTTCATTTGTTTTTTGTTTTTTTATTTTCCAGCAGTGATTCCGTTAGTATGCGCTCACGTGAGTGTCATTAGAGAGATTTTCGGCAAATCTGTCGGGATTTATTTTAACTTTTTTAAAAGTTGAAGTACAGGTTAATTTGTTTTATTTTTACTTTATGTATTGTGTAAATTCTTATGTATTTATTTTTTGGGCTGTGGAGTTTTCATTATTTCTTATGGGAGAATTCGATTTAGTTTGTGAGTGTTTTGGAATATGCGCCCATGGATGCTCGTAATCCAAGGTTCCACTGTAGTTCTATTCACATGCAAAACCGTTACTACATAAAACCAGACTCTGCTTAGAAATGTGTGAATAGTAGATAAGTGTGTGTGTGTGTGTGTGTGTGTGTGTGTGTGTGTGTTTCACAGAGAAAATAAGAAGTTCCGTGTGTATGTAGTCACTCCTTTGCTGCCGGGGTTTGAGGGTGATATCTCCACGGGAGGGGGCAGCGCACTACAGGCCGTCATGCACTTCAACTACAGGTACACACACACACTCTCACAAACACACTCGCACAGACACACACACTCACACACACACTCGCGCGCACGCACACTCTCGCACACACACATACACACACGCATACACACTCGCGCACACACACATACACACACGCATACACACTCACACACATGCACACACGCACACACACTCACACACATGCGCACACACACACACACACCTAACTTTCGTTTAATGTTTGTAAAATATTTGTGTGTGTGTGTGTGTGTAATCTCTCAGGACTATGAATAGAGGAGAATATTCCATCATCTCACAGCTGAAGAAAGAGAGTAAGAACCTCTAATTCTGCCTCTCGCTGTCTCTCTGAGTGTAAGCTGTCTGTCTCTCTGATTAAAACCTGTCTGTCTCTAAATGTAACCTGCTGTTTCTATTGGGTCTAGACTGTCTCTCTCTGATAGGTGTAGCCATTCTGTCTCTCTGAGTGTAACCTGTCTGTTTCTGATTGGTGTAACCTTACTGTCTCTCTGATGTGTGTGTGTCTGTGTGTGTGTCTGTGTGTGTGTCTGCGTGTGTGTGTCTGCGTGTGTGTGTCTGCGTGTGTGTCTGTGTCTCCGTTTGTCTGTGTGTGTGTCTGCGTGTGTGTGTCTGTGTCTCCGTTTGTCTGTGTGTGTGTCTGTGTCTCTGTGTGTGTCTGTCTGTGTATGTGTGTCTGTGTCCGTGTGTGTCCGTGTGCACAGTGGATGATCAGTGGATGAACTACATTTCGTTCGGGGGTTTAAGGACACACGCTGAGTTGGAGGGGCGACTCGTCACTGAGCTCATTTATGTCCACAGCAAGATGCTGATCGCAGACGACACCACCGTCATCATCGGTGAGACATACACACAGACACACACACACAGACAGACACACAAGACACACATACAGTACATACAGACACACACACACAGATTTTAGTAGGTATTAGTTTCCCTGGACAGTGAGTTATCCATGTGTGTAGTGTTGAGTTTAGTGTGTAAGATTGCTCTGCTCTCCACATGCTGCAGAGGGTTCGGTTATTGTCTGGAATTCTTGTTCTGCCTGTATTTTTATTTTAGCTGGTAACTGCTAATGGCTAATCTAAAGAGAAGGACTGAACCGGTGGAGTGGAGCACTGAGCTGTGAAAGTGCCTCTTCTTATATGAGGTCACAGTAGTAGAGAAACTCTGACTGACTTGTCTATGCTCGGGTCAATACTGAAATTGAACAATGACAAATATCAGGGTGACTGGAGACCCGTCCGAGTGTCTCAACATGACCAAAAAGTGATTTGTATGTGATGGGTCCCTTTAAAGTTATGAGTTAAATCATGAACCAGTTACTTGTGCAACCTATGTGACTGTTCAGCTAATGGAAGACGCGTTGACAAGATGCAAAGGTTTTTATGGGAAACGCGAGCGTTGTGTTCACCACCGGAATCACTGGACTGGGGTTGAACCTGAAGGCCTGCGTGTAATGTTCAGCCTTTTACAGCATCAGTAGAACTCTGTAGGAGGATACTGTCCGTCAGACAGTGGGACTGTTTGATGTTGTCTGTGTGTTGTCTGGGTTCTCAGGTTCTGCGAACATTAATGACAGGAGCATGCTGGGAAAGAGGGACAGCGAGGTGGCCGTGATCGTGGAGGACACGGAGAAAGTGGCGTCGGTGATGGACGGACAGGAGTACCAGGCGGGAAAATTTGCTCTGCAGCTGCGGCTCGAGTGTTTCAAGTATGACACACACACACACACACACACACACACACACACACACACATTAAAACAATGACAAAAATCCTGGCTGCAAAAATAAACAATATCACAAATAGGAACAAATGGGAAATAGGAGTTTTCTAAATGATAAAATATCAGACTACATGTAAAACAAGGAAACTTCTCACTTCTGCCAGGACAGGATCAGCACCATCACCATGTGGGGGCGCCAGAGGCTCGTGATAATAATAATAATAATAATAATAATGATATAGACCTGAATGTGTCTTAGAAAACATCAGTTTTTCAGGTTCATAGTAACAACTCATTCACTGGGACGTGTGTGCTGGAGGCTTAACATAAAAATGTAAAAATGACCAGAAATTAGAGAGGTGTAAGAGGAATAAAACACTCCAGCTATTCTTTATGTATGTATATATGTGTGTGTGTGTGTGTGTGTGTGTGTGTGTGTGTGTGTGTGTGTGTGTGTGAATAATGTCATGTGGTGTTTCCAGGACGATTCTTGGTGCCTTCACTGATCCCTCAATCGATGTGTCTGATCCAATCAGCGAGCGTTTTTATAAAGAGGTTTGGATGACGACCGCGAGCAGAAACGCTTCCATCTACGAAAAGGTGTGCGGTCTGTCTCTCTCTCTCTCTCTCTCTCTCAAACACCTCATGATTAAAGCTGTAGCTGAACTCAAGTCTTTACATTCACGACATCTGGCAGACGGCCTTATCCCGCCATTGGCTGGATCCTTACACTGGGTCACTAGGTAACTCACCAAGTACAATCAGTTACACACTGCTGGGAGGTTCGCGTTTTTTTCTACAACTGCAGTCTCAACTACTGTACATCTGAGCAGTTCAGAGATAAAGGCCTTGTTTAAGGGCCTGACAGTTGTAGCCTGGTGGTACTGAGGTTTGAACTGGCGACCTTCTGATCAGTAGCCCAGGGCCTTAACCACTGCCTCCTTAGTAATGACTCAACAGAGGTGATGTTCAGGACGTCTCTGTCTCTTATTCACTGTCATTTCGGGTTGTTTTCACATTACACCCTTTAGTTCTCAATTTCACAACTTTTGCTATAGAATTAATGTCAGAGCGTTTCACTTCGTAATATCTACAAGCCCCACACCACAATCTCCCAGCAGTGTGTAACTGATTGCACTTAGTTGGTAATCTAGTGACCCAACGTAAGGATCCAATGACTGGAACTTTAAAGCATTTTTGAAAGTGGCTCTGGATAAAGCCGTCTGCCAGATGTCATGAATGCAAAGACTTGAGTTCAGGTACAGCTTCACTCATGAGGTGATAGATACACTACTCACAGTGAGAGGGATATTGTGAGAGACTCAGTGGATGTCATACATACGGTGTTTGTTTCACTTCAGACATTTTTGGGATGGGGAGGCGATTGTATTGGGGTGATAGACACGCCTCATTTTGTGTTTTCTATGTAATGGTCTCATTGTGTACAGTTGTGACTTATACTGGGGCCAATACCAAAAGACAAGCCTTTTCAATGTGGCATCAATTTCAACATTCTGTCACTGCACATTCTTGTCTCAGAGACATCATAGAATTCATCATCATCATCCTCCAATTCCACCAACACATCCCCCAACTTTCTGTTCATGGATGATGATGCTCCACCACATCGTGGCTGAATTGTCACAGCTCGATTTCAGGAAGTTGGAGTGCCTCATATGGTATGGCCATCAATGTCCCCTGACCTGAACCCCATAGAGCAGGTCTGGGACCAGTTGAAGCAGAGACTGGATGATCGTACCCCACCCCCACGTGATCTGGCAGAACTGCGTGTAGCACTTGTGGAAGAGTGGAACGCACACCAGTGTTTTTCTTGTGAAATTCCCAATAAGTTTGATGTGTCACATGACCCTCTTCCTATTGAAAAAACAAAAGTTGGATCCAAGATGGCCGACTTCCAAATGGCCACCATGGTCACCACCCATCTTGAAAAGTTTGCCCCCTCACATATACTAATGTGCCACAAACAGGACGTTAATATCACCAACCATTCCCATTTTATTAAAGTGTATCCATATAAATGGCCCACCCTGTAGATATAATTTTATAAACACAGTAAGTTATTAGCTGTTCTCATGCGCTAAGTTGCTTTAAAATGAGCTATTAGTCTTAGCAGTCTCCTTAATGTGTGAATGTTGGCCGAAGTTAAAGTGGAAATAAAAACGTTGGTCATCACTGTTGGCCTCCACTCTCCCTAGTTGGATTACAGAGGTTCCTAGATTGATGGAATCTTCTTAATGCTCATAACTAGGTGTGTGTGTGTTTATGTGTGTGTGTGTTGCAGGTGTTTCGTTGTCTTCCCTCCAGTTTGGTGAGGAATCTCCAGGAGCTTCTAAGCTTCCAAACCAAACACGGTTTGGATAAAGAAGATCCGGCTAAAGCGCACGAGATACTGAAGAAGATCCGAGGCTTCCTGGTTCAGTTTCCTCTCGACTTCCTGAGCGAACAAAACCTCATGCCGTCTGTCGGCACCAAAGGTACGACTGCAGATGTGCGGAGGTTTAAATAAATTATAATGTGCTAATAGGTTAGCGTAACAATCACGTGTACGATCTGATGTTAACGTAACCTATCTAGCACACGTACACGCACCAGATACGTTCAAAAGTAATCCTGCAAAAAAGAACAACACTTAAGGACTTTTTTTCAGTTTCACCATGATTTCTTTTTAAACACTGAATTAATACTGTATTACTGTACTACTCCTAGAGCAGATTATTATAGCGTGAACGTCTCTGTACACTTTAGTAACTGCGTATTATAAATGTTTTATATGTTCCTTCAGAAGCCATGGTGCCGACTGAGATTTGGACCTGATGCTGCCGAGTTCACAGGACGGCTGAAGATGAAGTGACTCGTGAGGACAGATTCTCCAGAGAGTTCTTCAGAGTGCCTTGATGAACATACCCAGTGTTTGTCTAAAACACATTTTAAAGTGATTTCAGTGTTTACAGGAGCGACTGAAAGTCCTCAACAGAAAACTCTTTATTTCCACGTAGGAGCAGGTCACCTGGGTACCCGGCGTTCTTGACGAAAATTAACATTGCGTTCGAGTTCTTCAGTATTTATTATAAATAGCACTTTTAGCTGTCGTGCCAGTTTACCATTTCACCTGTGGATCTGGAAAAGAAGAGACTAGACTAACATTCAAGCAGTAACACAGCAAGATACAAAGCTAACTGAGACTAACTAGCAAGTTGGCCATGTTGGCTAGATTCAAAAGCTGAGAGCTGGCGTTACGTTCATTTTAAACACAGAAAGATTCGGGCAGGTTAAATACATTTCTAATTACAAGAATGTATTTTTATGTTTGTCGAGACTTTCAGTAAGATTTGTTCAGGTAAACAAACCAATGAGAGAAGGACGCATCTTAAATAAGTTTAATATCAATTTATAATAATC
Organism: Clarias fuscus; assembly: GCA_030347435.1. Classification (NCBI taxonomy): domain Eukaryota; kingdom Metazoa; phylum Chordata; class Actinopteri; order Siluriformes; family Clariidae; genus Clarias; species Clarias fuscus. Next base: position 32,475,699 of record CM059218.1, read on the forward strand.
TCAAACTTTTATATCTGACTGGGGGGGGGGGGGGGGGGGATGTGTATGTTGATTTATTATATTTGTTCTTTTATAAACCTGTTTGTTTATATAATTGTTTTTTTTTTCTTCCTGTAAATTATTCCTTACATGGTTCCCAATAGTCTGGATCAAAGGCGTTTGATATTTTTCTTATTGTTTCTGCCATAAACAGCCCAGGTGGCTTTGACACTAATGATCCAACACGGAACAGAACCAGAACTAAAAACCACTCGACTTTTCTCCTTGCGCTGATCTGAAGTCTGTAGTCGATTAGAACCGGCCCACAACAATCGCTGCACTAAAGGAGGAAATCTTCTCTGCGTGGAAGATCATCAGTCCTGATACATGTTCAGTATTTGCACTGTACTGTCCTGTACCATCAAATCAGAGGCTGTCAGCCTTAATTACTTTAAAAGTAATTTGTACTTTTAAATATATTTTTTATCTTTGGATCCAGACCTTTGGGCCGTCGTGTACTGGGGGCATCTGCAGCATTTTTGCACACTTTTATTATTATTATTATTATTTTTGTCTTTAACAATCAATCAATTAAACACTATTCTATGATTCTGATCTTCTGTGCTGTAACTCTCTCAGTCTCTCCTTCTCTGTGGCACAAGGCACACACACACACACCTGCACAGACCCATTGACTGCTCATTTATTATTCTTTATTTAGTATTTTGTTCAGTTAATTGCTTTGGTATTTGTTTTTAAACACTTTTGCTCGTGGAGCTCGCACTGCGGTCCGTCAGCTATTAAAGTCCGGCATGCCGCATCGACCGCAACTATGGTTCCACCGGCCGTACCAACATGCAGACTAACGTGTGTGTGTGTGTGTGTGTGTGTTATTAATTAATCTAGTATTATTATCAATAATCTATTTAAAAGATATACACGTTTCAATAACATATGTTTTATAATAATATTAGTTTTAATACATAGTCGATATTTAGTGTCTGTGTGAAACACATGGTAACGCACGGAGGAAGTGACGTCAGTGCTGTGACTCCTCAGGGCGTCCTGAATGGTGGAGTTTTGTCGAGGGAAGTTCCCTTCACTGTAAATACAGAGTAGGGCGCAGGGAGCACCCTGTGAAGTACACTTCGAAATAAAAAGCAAAAGCTCGGGTTTCCTATCTTTAGTTTGATTTGCCCTACAAGAGGTGTTTTGGTTCCGCATTATACTCTCGCCAGGCTGCGCCTCCAAATCGCGAGGGGAAATCCCGGTGACGTAGGGGGTCACGAGCTGACCTCGTTTGACGGGAGCGCGGGAAAACGTCGGGTGAGGAGAAGATTCCGTGCTGTTTACTGCGCTGTACTGAGCTTGTAAAGACGCCATTTTGGTATCGGACTGTGGACTCTGTCTCGTCGTTGAGGGGAAAAAATAGGATTATTCACCATCAGGACAGACATTTTCTATCATCGTGATTCACTGAAACCGGTGAGACGACCCCCAGTCCCCCCCCCCCCCAATATATACCTGATTCTGGACATTTTATACATTCACTAACAATATTGTATATCATTGTAAATATTGGTACATTGTGTACTGCAATGGTTTTCTTTTGCACAACACATGGTTTGGATTGGTTTATTGCCTGTTTGTGTGTCTTTCTTGTTCACTCTTGTTTATTACCACCGCCGAGATGTGTTTCGAGATAAAGTCGCGCCCCCGCGAGGTTGTGCGCGTACCACTGAGCTTCTACAGATCTCAAAAGTGACACTGGCTGCGTCCCATTCCGAAGTGTACTTCACAGGGTGCTTCACTTGTGGCGTTAGATTCCGGCCACGATTCTGAGCGCGCGGTTCGACATTTTGAGAGCAGGCAAAGCAGTCTATGCGCGTGCAGTGTCTCCACCGCGCGCTCAACAGCTCAATTCTGCGTGTGCGGCGTCTCCCCTGCTCGCGCGACTCTGCCTGTACGCGCGCTCAACTTTGTCCAGTGCTACAAAACTGCCACAAAACCAGCCAATCACAGACTTCCACACACGGCTTCTGATTGGCTGTTCCTTCTCTATCTGTAGCGGTGCTTTTAAAATGGCCATTGCCTCAAAGCAGCTTTACAAAATCAAATAAAAATTCTAAGAAATTAAAATTATATTATTATATATAATTAATTACAACTGAAAGAAATTATATAAGAGAAGCATTGTAAATAAAGTTGTATTTATTCATAAGTATTATAAACAAATATTATAGTATTTATTTTTATTCAATGACGTACTACTATAAACCAGTTTCGTTTGTCCATTGTGTTTTAATTTACTTATCTAATTATCCATACAGCTCATCGTTAGACTACATCGACTAAAATTCAAATCACACAACTCGGTCTCTTTACTTATAAACCTTTATTTAGAACCTTTCCATTATGCGGTCGATAGTGTCAGATGATAGAGAAGGAACAGCCAATCAGAAGCCGTGTGTGGAAGTCTGCGAAGATCTGATTAGAAGAACAACGCTCTCACTCTTTACCTCGCTAAGTTGTTTCTCTTAAATCCACTAGATTAAAGTCACCAAAAAAATGCATGGCGAACCATGGGTAGTTATTCACACAGATCACGGATCACCTGCAATCCGTTGCATCCCTAGTCACCAGGTGGCAGTGTTGACTAATTTGTAGATCAAAACCAGTGTTTGGCAAAGATCAACTGAAACATAATTCATTTTTATAAGAACTTGTAGAAGCTCTCATTTGTAGAATATGAATTCAGCTCATTTTCTTGGATTAATACTTGTGAAGAAATCACCGTGTAACTTTATATAATGTTCAAGGAATGCAGATGTTTTTCTGCACCAACATATTAAAGATTAATATCTGTGACTATACCAGTACACAAATAAGAAGAATATTTATAAAAATGACAAGTTATATATACTGTTATTGTCTTGGCCTTGCACATCTATTTAAAAATTGTTTTTAAAGAATTAAAAAAAAAACATTGTTGTAACAATGCAGGTCTAGAGAGTGGCAGAGCTTCAAGAAAAAACTCTGCACTGTTCAGAACGGGCCCATCCGCAGGCACAAACTCACCCCTCCTTTTGGGAAATCCGTCCACGCTACCATCTTCCTCATGCCAAAATACAAAAAGTCTTAAACAGGAAATTCTGGTTCAGAGGGAGGTTGCGTGCTGGACGGACCAATTGGTGGCCGCTTTACAGGACTCACTCGATGATACAGACATATTCCAGTGCACCTCTGATGACATCAACGTCTAAACTAGCAGATGATCCCAATCCGAAGCCGTAGGTGGATAAAACCATCCGCGGCGCACTGAGATCTCACCCCACTGTCTATAACAAATGACAGACATTTAGGCTGCATCTAAAGATTCTAGTGATGCTAATGCTAGCGGCGCCATCAGATGCAGACTGGAAGACACTGCCAGCAACACGTTTGTCATCTCCAACCATGACGTGAGGAGAGCCTTCAGTAGAGGCTTCAGGAAAGTGAACACCAGGAAAGCAGCAGGACCAGACGACATCTCAGGTCGAGTCCTCGGAGCCTGCTCAGACCAGCTAGCACCCGTGTTCTCAGAGATATTCAAACTCTCCTTATCCCAGTCGGTAATCTCCACATGCTTTAAAGAGTCCATCATTGTCCCTGTCCCAAAGAAGCCACATCTTGCTGCCCTGTCCCCTGTAGCCCTCACCACAGTAATGATGAAGTGCGTTAAACGGCTGGTCAGAGACTTAATCATCTCTTCACTACCCAACACACTTGACCCTTAACAGTTTGCTAATCTCATACTCACCTGGACATCAGGAAGGGGGAATTATGTTAAAATGCTCTTTGTTGACTACAGTTCAGCATTTAATACCATAATTCCCTTCACACTCACCACCAAGCTGGAGCACCTGGGACTCATCTCTGTGTCAGTGGATCTCCAATTTCCTAACTGGCAGTAAAGATGGGCGGACATGTCTCAGCCTCCCTCACTCTCAGCACTGGAGCCCCTCAGGGTTGTGTTCTGAGCCCCCTGCTGTATCTACTGTACACAGATGACTGTGTGGCCATTACCAACTACACCACCATGGAACGCCAGGAAGACCGTGAAGGATCTCAGTCACCCCAATTATGAGCTGTTGTCTCGGTTGAGGTCAGGAAAGGATTCCGCTCCTTGAAGGCTAAAACAAAGAGACTGAGGAGGATTCGGCTGCGGGATCACATTATACATTTATGGACATTTGCATTTGCGCTCACTCTCGACATTTATGAACATTATGGATACTTATGAATATTGCACATTTGCACATATTATATTATTATTATTATTTTTTTTTAATGGTCATTGCATCTACACATTCATGCATATTTGCACACTCTCCGGACATTTCTATTTAAATTATATTTCATTTCCACACTAAATTTTTCTATATTTTCTGTTCTTATTCTCTACAGCTATATTTTCCGTAGCTAAAGTTTTTCTATATTTTATTTGTTATTTTATTCCATGTAGTTCGACAGAGAGAGGGAAAGAGAGGGGGAGAGATGGATGGGGGGGCGCGGGAGAGATGGGGGGCAGGGAGCAGGACAGGAGAGATAACAGTTAGGTCTGGTCACAGTCACGTAATGTATAAGGTGAATGTATATTTAGTGTAGAGTGCAAGCAGAGACTCCAGCAGGACTAATTATGACATCATAACTAAAAGGGAGGAGCCAGAAGGAAACACAGACATGAGGGGGAACTGGGATGTAAAGCAACCAATCACCTCACCGTCAACAAACCTGAGTGATCAATGAGAGTGGGGAGGACAGCATCTAAACATACCAGTTCACCAGAATACTCTACGTCCATGAGTCCCCCAGATCTGCTTCTTTACCTAAGGTAAACAAAAATGTTGCGCTAAATAAATAGGTTTTTAGCCTAGACTTAAAAACTGAGACTGTGTCTGAGTCCCGAACATTAATAGGAAGACTATTCCATAACTTTGGGGCTTTGTAAGAAAAAGCTCCGCCCCCTGCTGTAGTTTTTATAATATGCGGTACTAACAAGTAGCCTGCATCCTCTGATCGAAGTAGGTGTGGCGGATCATAAGACACTAGCAGTTCACTCAGATTTCCACTGCATTTCATTGCTGTCATTAAAGGACCTGCTGAGATCATTTCAGTAATCTTCTTGTTAACTTAGGTGAGAATGTTGACGAGCAAAAGGCTGGAAATCATTATGTCAGGCTGATTGGGTTAGAATGGCAGACTTGAGATGTTAAAAGGAGGGTGATGCTTGAAATCATTGTTCTTTCATTGTTAACCATGGTGACCTGTAAAAATGGCTTCACAGGCAAGGATATTGTGGCTACTAAGATTGCACCTAAATCAACAATTTATAGGATCATCAAGAACTTCAAGGAAAGAGGTTAAATTCTTGTTAAGAAGGCTTCAGGGCGTCCAAGAAAGTCCAGCAAGCGCCAGGATCGTCTCCTAAAGAGGATTCGGCTGCGGGATCGGAGTGCCACCAGTGCAGAGCTGCTCAGGAATGGCAGCAGGTAGGTGTGAGCGCATCTGCACGCACAGTGAGCGCCAAGACTTTTGGAAGACGGCCTGGTGTCAAGAAGGGCAACAAAGAAGCCACTTCTCTCCAAAAAAAAAAACATCAGGGACAGATTGATCTTCTGCAAAAAGTATGGCGAATGGACTGCTGAGGACTGGGGCAAGTCATATTCTCGGATGAAGCCTCTTTCCGATTGTTTGGGGCATCTGGAAAAAGGCTTGTCCGGAGAAGAAAAGGTGAGCGCTACCATCAGTCCTGTGTCATGCCAACAGTAAAGCATCCTGAGACCGTTCATGTGTGGGGTTGCTTCTCATCCAAGGGAGTGGGCTCACTCACAATTTTGCCCAAAAACACAGCCATGAATAAAGAATGGTACCAAAACACCCTCCAACAGCAACTTCTTCCAACAATCCAACAACATTTTGGTGAAGAACAATGCATTTTCCAGCACGATGGAGCACCGTGCCATAAGGCAAAAGTGAGAACTAAGTGGCTCGGGGACCAAAACGTTGAAATTTTGGGTCCATGGCCTGGAAACCCCCCAGATCTTAATCCCATTGAGAACTTGTGGTCAATCCTCAAGAGGCGGGTGGACAAACAAAAACCCACTAATTCTGACAAACTCCAAGAAGTGATTATGAAAGAATGGTTTGCTTTCAGTCAGGATTTGGCCCAGAAGTTGATTGAGAGCAGCCCAGTCGAATTGCAGAGGTCCTGAAAAAGAAGCGCCAACACTGCAAATACTGACTCTTTGCATAAATGTCATGTAATTGTCGATAAAAGCCTTTGAAACGTATGAAGTGCTTGTAATTATATTTCAGTACATGACAGAAACAACTGAAACAAAGATCTAAAAGCAGTTTAGCAGCAAACTTTGTGAAAACTAGTATTTGTGTCATTCTCAAAACTTTTGGCCACGACTGTAGATAAGCTAGGGGTGATGTGCTCGTATCTTCTGGTTTTAGTGAGGACTCTCGCTGCTGCATTCTGTACTAATTGAAGCTTGTTTATACACCTAGTTGAACAACCAGACAGTAAGGCGTTACAATAGTCCAACTTAGAGGTGATAAAAGCATGAACTAGTTTTTCTGCATCGTTTAGTGACAATATGTTTATCTTGTCAATATTTCTGAGGTAAAGAATGTTATCCTGGTAATATTATCTATATGTGCTTCAAATGAAAGACTAGAATCTATAATCACACCGAAGTCTTTCACTGTTACACTTGATGGAACAGAAAGGCCATCTAAAGTTAGTGTGATCAGAAAGCTTACTTCTAGCTGCATGTGGTCCTATGACTAAGAGAGAAAGATACTCAACCTTATAAAATGTGATTTCTTTGTACTAATAAGTTAGAGAGATCTTCCGTATAGAAAGACGGACATGTACGTGGCCTTCAACCTGAAATAATAATAATATCACTGATTACAAGCTCACCAGCTCACCGGCTTTAACCTTTTAACCACTTCTACAAACTCTTTAACCGTCAATAGTACTTATGCTAGCTATTTAAAATATTATTCGTTACAATACTTTTCCAAACTTATGACCGTATGACGTTGAGTTAGATTTTGCGCACAGGATGTTAGACAGATTTATTGTGATAACCCAAGGAAAGGCTTTCAGGTTGCTGGGTGACAATAAGTCAGATAAATAAGAATGGACTGTGTTAAAGTCTTTTGTTTTACAGACGATTATAAGTCGGTGTGGTTAAAGGGCTGTTGGTGTGGTCCAGGGCTTTCGGGTGACCGCTAAGATAGAAATTTAGTCTGTGCTTGAGGATGAAAAAAGAAGACTATCTTACACACTTTCCATTGGGATTCAGCATTTAATATCCAAGTTCACTGTTAGGATCTTTTGCTTAAAATGATACCAGCTTCCCTTACCCCATCTTAAATGTAAAATATATCAGTATATCTTTGACTTTTAGCATCTATTAAGAATTGTCCTCATTTCCACTAAAACCTTAGTGGATGTTGGGCTTAAAAAAATAAGAGTAGCCGAGATAAGTTTTAAGCTGAATTAAGAGGAGAGGTATTGCGTCAACCATACCTTGATGCACTTACTGGTCGGGGCCCGATCGACCAGGAGAGAGAGGCAGACATGCACGCAGACATGATGTCTGAAGATCTAATTAACATGTCAGTCATAGAGGGATCCGGAGACAGACAGATGAGAGGAAACACATTTGCATTCTCCTGATTAAACAAAAGAGGCAAGAACCGTTTGGATGTATATTTGTCTGGATACAGGATACAGAAGGTGTTACCACATAAGACACCAGGAAGCATAGTTAGTGGGCTCTCGGGGCACAGGAATCTTCTCATTAGATTATAATGCTTTACAATATTATACCTTAAGGTGGATAAATGGGACCTTTTGACTTTAGGAAAATGCAAGGGCACTGACTGGACAGTTTATTTAGTAGCCGGTAACTTCATGATATTATGTCGCCACTGTGGGTAACAAACTGAATGACGAAAAAAACGGGGATGATTGGGAAAGTTTAAATGGTGTCCTCTATTGTATTTTATCGGAGACTCACAGTTACGCCACAAAACAGGTTATTGACAGTAAATTACTTTTTAGCAGATAAATTATTTAACAAAAGAGAAAAAATAGCTGAATTAAACAGGATCTTTTAGGATAATTTGAAAGTATTGTTTTGTATTTTTCAGGTTATTGGTTGAAGTATCATCTCCTCTCCTCAGATATAGAAGACCTCGATGGCGACAAAAGATTCCAAAAGGCAGAAAAAAGATGACCTTTACGACTGTTCACAGTGTGGGAAGAGCTTTAACAAGCAGCGTTCACTAATATGTCACCAGCGAGCGCACACAGGAGTAAAGCCGTATCAGTGCTCACAGTGTGGGATGAGCTTTAGCCAGCAGCGCTCCCTAACGCGTCACCAGCTCACTCACACAGGAGAGAAGTATCACTGCTCACAGTGTGGAAAGCGCTTTAACCAGCAGCGTACACTAACACTTCACCAGCGCACTCACACAGGAGAGAAGCCGTTTCACTGCTCACAGTGTGGGAAGAGCTTTACCCAGAAGGGTTCACTAAAACGTCACCAGGACATTCACACGGGAGAGAAGCCATATCGCTGCTCACAGTGTGGAAGGAGTTTTACCCTTCAGGGTACGCTAAAAGAACACCAGCGCATTCACACTGGAGAGAAGCCTTATCGCTGTTCGGTGTGTGGGAGGAGTTTTACCTTTAAGAGTTCAGTAAAATGTCACCAGCGCATTCACACTGGAGAGAAGCCGTATTGCTGCTCAGACTGTGGAAGGAGGTTTGCGCGTCAGATGTACCTAAAATATCACCAACTCATTCACACTGGAGAGAAGCCGTATCAGTGCCCGCAGTGTGGCATGGGTTTCAATCGTGAGGGCACTCTAAAACACCACCAGCGCATTCACACTGGAGAGAAGCCGTATGTATGCCCGCAGTGTGGAACGGATTTTAATCGTCTGAGTTCACTAAAAAAACACCAGCTCATTCACACTAGAGAGAAGCCGTATCGCTGCTCACAGTGTGGGGGAAGTTTTCCCCAGCTGAGGTCACTAAAAAACCACCAGCGCGTTCACACTAGAGAGAGGCCGCATCACTGCTCACTGTGTGAAAGGAGTTTTAGTCAGCACCGGAGTTCACTAAACCTCCAGTGCACTCACACTGGATTAAAGCTGTATCACTGCCCACAGTGCAGACTGAGTTTTAGGCACCAGAGTTCAGTAAATCGACACCAGCGCACTCATCATGGAGACAAACTTTAGTAAATAACTTAAGACTTTGGGGTAAAGTGTGCTCTGGTTTTTGTTCCAGACTGTATGGTGAAAACACCCTAAAGCACCCAAACCACTAACAATGCCACAGTTTGGGGTTTGCTCCCTAGCAAACTGAAGCCTTTTCCCCGATTGGCCTCACTGATAAGAAGATATTTTACAGCAACACATCTGTTAATACCTTGTGTACCTTTGTACTGTGTGTGTGTGTGTGTGTGTGTGTGTGTGTGTGTGTGTGTGTGTGTGTGTGTGTGCTACCTGGGAGAACATTTACAAGAAACGCTGTCTACAAAGGGCGAAAGGCATTATCAAAGATTTCTCATCCCAATTATGGACTATTCACTGATGGGCAGGTGCTACAGGTGCCTCAGAGTCTGCACTAATAGACTGAGAAACACCCCATAACAGGACATCACCACTTCCATGCTTTACTGCACAAATTGTATTTGGATGGTGAGCTGTATTTTTTATTTCTGCCAGACATACTGTTTGGTGTTGTGGCCAATAATAAAATTTTAATCTCATCTGACTGTCTGCTTTTTTTGCTCTGTCGTGACCGCATGTGACCTTATTTGAGGAGTGTCTTATTTCTTGCAACCCAACCATACATCCACATTTGTGAAGAATTTGTGATGTTATCACATATCACACAATGATGATAAATTCCTGCAACTGCTGGCAATATGTTTTGGGTCATTGTCATGCTGAAAGACAATTTTTTTTAAATACATTGCCCCGTCCATAGGCTCCTCAATGCCGCAAAGTCTGTCTGTACTTTTGACAGATAAACAGCCCCAAAGCAAGATGTTTCCACCTCTGTGCTTGACTGTAGGGATGGTGGTCTTCCTCTAAACACGGCAAGTTGAGTTGATGTCAAAGATTTCAATATTGGTCTCATCTGATCACAGCACTTTCGTCCAATCCTTCTCTGTTCATTGGCAAACTTCAGACGGGCCTGTACATTGCCTTCTTGAGAAGGGGGGACCTCAACTTTCTCATGATTATCTTTACCCTATGAGGTGAAATCTTTCATGGAGCTCATGGAGCGATTGATGGTTATTTTGTGTTTCTTCTATGTACCGGATAATTGCTTCAACGATTGTCTCCTTCTCACCAAGCTTCTTGCTGATGGTCTTGTAGCCCATTTCAGCCTTGTGTAGGTGTACAATCTTGTCCCTGATGCCCTGATGGTGGTGAGGTTTGAATGGAAGATAAAGATTCTGGCGACATGTGGCTCTTACACATTTCATACAAAGTTAAATAATTATTTTCATTGTGTGAAGTAGCTTTGCAACAATATTAATTGTTAAAAGCGCTATACAAATAAAATTGAATTGAAATCCCTGCTGACTGCCTGTGTCTCATACACGGCACCCTGTTTTAGTAGTCTAACCTGTAATATTTGTCTCCAAAAGATCTCACTTTTGCAAAAAATCCGGAACAAATAGCGTCTCATATCAGTTCAATACAGAACAGGTCTTTTAGTTTCAAAATACTGGATCATTCCGTATTTTACAGGACGGTTAGCAACTCTAGTCATTAATGTAAACAAAAAGTTGATTGTGTGCATTTTCCTTCATCTATTTAAAAGTTTATTGTGAAATCTGTGTTGATTGTGTTGATCTAAATCTTAATTTATTTAAAAAAAAAACAATCCAATAGGAGAGTTCACAAGAGTGAGAGATCCACGTGATTGAGCTTTCACTTAAGTCAGGTGATGCTCTAAACAAATCAGTCACGTGATTTCAGCAATTTTGTAAAGAAAGATAATGCACTTCAGTTTGCTGAAATACATGCAGTTGTGTTTTGTAATTTTAAAAGATTTTTTTTTTAAACTCCAAAAATAAAATATTCGGTTGTCTGTAATTCCACGGCCTTTGCTTAAGTACTTAAAGTACTTTGCTTGTAATAAAACATTTAATAATTGTTATGCAGATTGTAATGTTAGTAAACAAATTAACTAAAAGTTGAGTGAACTGATGGAGTGGTGATGAATTGAGCTTTTAACTTGAGGGGGTAAAGTGTAGATTGTGCAACTTGCATTTTATCTATTTAAAAAAAAGGGAGAACTTGAAGCTAATAAACAATTTATTAATATTTATATACATCCTATAATACATCAGTTAATAATAAAGTAGGATAAAGAAAATAACAAATTCACAGTTTTCAAATAATGAGACAAAGTGGCTGAAAAAATGTCAAATATTAAACATAATTAATTGAACACATTTTTTCCCCTGACGGTTATCCTAAAAAGGTTCAATATTTAATAGTACAAAAAAAATGTAAATAACCCTAAATCCTGTTCTGATGCGACCCGTACAGCTGTACGCCTGTTTTACCAAATTATAAATGTAACGAACACAAATAAACAGCAACGCTGATCATAAAATAACTTGTATAATAACTTGAGATAAGAGCTTAAAAAAATCGAATGTTATGCAAACATTAGATTTTAGATCATTTAGACATTAGATCTGTGATGATGTAAATCACTGACATGAGCATCCTGAGAATCACTCATCAGGGAAAATGTTCAAAAGAAGATGCATCATACTAAATAAAAAATGGACCAACCACTAATAAATAAACTGTTTAAAAGATATAAAAACAGATCTCAGATAACTAAATCCACATATTAAAGGCAATGCAGTCAGAAGAAAAAGATCACCAAAAATGTTTTTTACACAGAAAAAGGAAATCTTAACACAGTTAAAATTGGCCAATGGCCCATTCTACGTGTGGATTAATGGGGGAGCCAACAGGAGAAGAAAATGAAGGACTGTTGCCTGGAGACGGAGATCTGGATGATGTTGGACTCTGGCGTGGCGATCCACGAGGAGAAAGGCCCATGTTTTTAATAATTGACTTCATGGAGCCAAGCAAACCCTTGTTTTTCTGAGGCATATCGACAGACATCACGTCTGGGTAACCTGCTGATTTTGTTCGGTTGATTAGTTTATGTTTGTTCACATTTAAACCCCCCAGGTCAGCCTCCAAAAATGATCTCGAGAGATCTTGCTGTGAAGAACTCAACTTGTATTTATTATCATTTTCCTTTTCCTCAAAACTGGACAGAGATGGAATGTTATGTGGCTGAGGAACACACAGAAAGTTCCCCTGAGGCATGGAATATAAACGGTGCTGTCGCCCTCGCTTATTTTGCTGAAGTTTTTGAGGAGCGGGCGAGTTTAAATCAGTACTCTGAGCATTTATTATACACTCCTGACTGGTGGACGGTATCAGACTGCCCCTGCGTTGGTTGTTCCCATTCATATCTCTGCAGTTGTCTCCTCTTCTGCAGGGCGAGGCCGAGACCGCGCGTCTGTTCCTCTGATCGTTACCCGAACTGGCGTTCCATGAATTGAAGTTCATCTTGTTGTGCTTCGCCAAGTCCGGGCTTCGGCTCCTCAATTCGTCCTGCCGTGAGATGCAGATCTGAGGCACGCCAGAGGGGCTGGTGGGAGATCTACAGGGCTGCATCTGTGGCTGAGGCTGCATCTGAGGCTGAGGCTGCATCTGAGGCTGAGGCTGCATCTGTGGCTGAGCAGGAAAGCACTGCTTCACGCCTTTCATGCCTGGGGGAGCACTCGTCCTCCTATGCAGGCTGGGCGAGAGTTGATTGTTGTGAAAGTTCTGGAAACACAGATATGAGTTGAGTCAAAGGTCAGGTTATAGGTCACAGTTGAATCTTCAGTCCGAAATTGGGTCATTACACTCAAAGACAAGTCACTTAACAGCTTCATAGTTTTGAAAATATCTCTGTGTTGGTGGTGTAACACACTCACCTGATTGTCTACAGCGAGGTTATTACTCATCATCAGGTTTAGACCATGCACTGAGTTATGTTGTTGTCGTTGTTTGTGTTTTATCTGTTTGTGTTGTCGCAGCATTTCCATATCGACATACTTCCGCTCCTTTCTCCTGAGATACTCCTACAGAAGGAAACACAGAGACGATTCAGTGTTTGGAGGAAAAAGACACGGACCGCAGGAACAGAGTGGTAGAAGGCAGGAAAAACACACACACACACACACACACACACACACACACACACAAAGTGAGAGAGAGACAGATTCCTAAAAAACAGGAATTTTAAAACGGATTGATTCTTCTGATAGTTCTGATAGCCGTAGTGAGTTTGTGTTTTCATTCATTAGTAGGTGCTATTGTGTCTTGAGTGGACACACACACACACACACACACACACACACACACCTGATCCAGTTTGTGTTGGAGCATTTTTTCGTCCTGATTAGACATCCTTGCGCTGAGAGCCTGGTGCTTCGGAGGTGACGGGGACTTCATGCTGAGGAGAGAAGGAACGTCAGGATGCTGATCTAATAGCACTTCATTTATCATTTAACTACACTTTATACTATAAGCATTTCACTTCATATAGTACTGCGTATGACTGTGTTTGTGACGAATAAAATTAGAATTTGAACCGAATTCTGTGATAACTCATGTAGATAAACGAGGCTGCCCCCCTCCCAACACCTGCTCCCCCTAACCCGCGAGACCTCCAGTGTAAAAGCCCGTACCACTTCTCTTTCTCCATCCGCTGAGCCTCTTCTTCAGCTCGCATTTTTTCTTCTTCAGCTCGCATTTTTTCTTCTACAGCAAAAAAATATTATAAGGAAATGTTATACACTTGTAACTCAGTGGGTATGGGTGTGTGTGTGTGTGTGCACACGTGTGTTACCTTTCTGCTTGTTCATGTGCGCTACGATCTCATGGCGGATGCCCCGGATTTGTTTCTGTATATTGGAGATCAATGCGTGTTCCAGAAGTTCATCAGCGTGCAGACGCTGCTTGTGGTCCTTCACCAGACAGCCCTTGATAAATGACTGGAAATTCTCCGACCTACACACACACACACACACATTAGACACACCCTTCCAAAGTAAGACCCAGTCCTCTAAATCATTTGAAAGTCTCGTAAAAGTTCCTGCTGTGTTAGGATACTGTTTTGATGTTACGTGTCTCACCATTGGTTCGAGCTCAGTGTCGGAGCTTCATTCTTACTGATCAACATCAACGCCTTCATGGGGTTCTCATCACACAGAGCTGCAGCAAGACAGGAGGGGACAGTGAGAACCTCATAACCATAAATAAGTGCAAAACGTCCCCCAAGAGCCTAACGTGAGCAGACTTACGTGGTTTTCCTTCTGCCATCTCGATAGCTGTGATGCCAAGTGACCACACATCACTCTGAAACACACACACACCATGTCTGTCAGAGTGTTTCCGTGGAAAAATCTGAATGATAAATACTACACATTTAAAGTTTATCCTGAATAAGAGTGCAGGCAGCAACACAGCAGGGCGAAAGGATGCGAATAAAGTAAAGATAATAATAGTTCAATTCAACTTTATTTGTATAAATCGTTTTAACACTTGACATTGTAATTGTAATAATAAGGAAAGAAAGTAAAAGCAGTACAGAAATGCAAAACAAAGACAGACAGGCTGTCTCACCTTACAGTCGTAGCCACCTTCAGGATTTAAATTACAGTCGATGACCTCCGGAGCCATCCAGTACGGCGTCCCGATAAACGTGCTCTGCTTACCCATGGTGTTATTCGACTGTGCACTCACACCGAAGTCCACTAAACACACACACACACACACACAGGATAAGTACAGGGTTTACTGTGTGGATATATTAACATTAATGTTCGTATTGGAAAATATATATACTCTACATATGTTATTTATAAGGGGTAGCCACTAGGGCGGCGCTCTTACCCATTTTGACATCAGCACCTTCAGTTAGCAGCACGTTTTGGCCTTTGATGTCTCGGTGGATGATTTTGTACTTATGGAGGTGAGCCAGACCCTGAGGAGCAGGACACAGATGACTTTTTATTATTTAAAGTCAGAGAGTTCCATTCCAGAAGATCGTTCTACTCTTCAAAAGTCACATTATTCTTCTAATCATTTTAAAGTTAATGAGTAATTAATTGTTGATTATTTATTTGCTCCAGTAGCGATAATAAAATCTAATCACATCTTACAGTTTTACGTTTTAATCCCAGCATTTATATAACACTAAATTCACGTACAGTCTGTGAAACAATATTAAATCCTAAATGCTTGTCGTACCTTGAGGATTTCTCCGCAGATGTAAGCCGTCCAGTCCTCATCTAGAGCCTTTTTTTCAGTGCTATGGATCAGATCAGAGATAGAACCGCCTCCGCAGTACTCCATCACCAACTGTACACACACACACACACACAGGAATATAAATACACTTGCATTGCAACACAATGAAATGCTGAATATATGTGTGTGTGTGTGTGTGTGTGTGTGTGTGTTCACACACTCACCCACAGCTGGTCTCCTATGAGAGGTGTTTTTTTCTTGATGAAAGCGCCGTGGAAGGTGGCGATGTTGCGATGGTGAGACTGGGTCCTGAGCAGGTTCATCTCATTCCTCAGCTCCTCCTGATCCGCCTGAGCAAACGAGTGAATTCATCTGTTCATTTATTCGCCGTTATGGATTTCTGTTGTCTTATTATTTTTTTCTAATGTTACAGATAAACGCTGTAAAAACCCGCACACTTACCCCTTTTGCATTGATGACTTTTATTGCAACAAGCTTTCCTGATTTAACATGTGCACCCTATGGGAACACACACACACACACACACACACACACACACAAAGGAAACACATTGTGAGAGATGTATCAAAGCACGAAACGTACAGCTTGACCTCTGACTGTTACAAAGCCCTGGCACCTGAGACTCCCTCCATACACACTACAGAAACAGAAAAAAGAATTTAAAAAAAAAATCTATAAAAGCCGTTACTATAGAAAACCATATCATATCTGAGCAAGCGCATCGATATAAACCTGCACTATTGTCAGAGCTGCTGTTAAAGAGAATTAACCAACACCTTCTCTTCTGACCAATCAGAACGCAGGAAAAACAACAACAGTAAAACGATCTTTTGATTCTGAAGAAGAAGATGCTAGGCCAGTATTGTTACAAATCATCTGTAATTAATATGAAACACACACACACACACACACACACACAAAACCTGTTTCATATGAATTGTAGCAGGTGAGCCAAGATAAACAGAATATTGGCGCACACACACACACACTCATTGTGAAACTTTAAACACTGCACTTTAAGAATTTTTTTTATCGATGTCTCTCTAACACACTTTTAATCATAATTTATCTTTTTCATTTATTATTTTGAATTTATTTTACTTTCTTTTAATGATTTGTTTTTCCAGCTTTTGTTTTCCATTTTACTGCTGATGAACTTTTCTGTCCTATTCTCATCTAATTCTGCTTTATTAATAGTAC
>CM059218.1:32497327-32589827 GCA_030347435.1 Clarias fuscus
GTTTCATGAATAAATAAATCTTTTCCCTGGCAGTTACGTTGAACCAAAATGTTAAGAATCATAAACAGTCCGTATCACACACTCCATCACAGGTCATGTGATCCACAGTAGCGGGCGATGGGGGGGCGGGGGGTGGGGGGGGGATGGTTATGGAGGGTTGATATCCATCACACTGACTCTCGCTCAGGCCTGAACAGGACACACAGCAGAGCCAAAACAATCAGTCTCAAAGGTTTCATAACGCACTGATCACTCACTCCTGTGATCACCGCACCGTCATGTGATCTTATCTAACTTGTTTTATTTTCTTCTGTTCAGGGTGGATTTGGATCGTTGCCTTCTTCTGATTTGTTTATCTAATTTGTATTTACTTTATGTATACACAGCGTGAACCGAACGCGTGAACGTTCTTACGGTGTCTGGAGACGTGATGGGAATTCCGTGTCCCATGGTCCCTCGACTCGACTCATCCTCATCCTCAGTTCTACTGTACTTGTAGCTGTCCTTCATCACAAGCTCACGGTTCACAGTCAGATTTATTGATCTACTCGTCATGTTCACTCTTATCTCCCTTTAGCACTGCCGTCACTTTCAATGGCTAGAACTGTAGTTTATCCTCTAATATTCCTCCTCATTCACAGATATCTGCACATATTCATTTCATTCTTTACAGATTTATGCATTTCATCTACTGTATATGATAATATTATGATAAAAGTATGATAATATTATTAATATTATATTAATGATAATATACATCATACTATTTTTCTTTTCCTGAAGTTTGTAGATATTTCTTATATAATATATGTGCATTATACTCTTTTTACCTTTTCTTTTGACTCATTTCTGTTGTTCGTCTTCCGATTTTTTGTTTGTTTGTTTGTTTGTTTTGTGACTATATATGATTGACCATCTGTAATCAATACTACATGTTTGTAGTACCAACAAGAAATCCTTCTATAATATATTTCCTGCTACTATGAAAATTTTTTTTATTTGTCAAATCTTTTCATAAGGACTTAAGAAAACTACTAATAAAAAAAATAACAACTTGTGCAAATCAACATCAGAGCCCCTCATGACAACAATACTGTATGATGCTCAAAGACGTTGATGACCATAACGATCTGGAGAACGAGCTCAGCAGGATTGGGGTGCCTGGGAACTCAGAGTCCTTGGCACCACCATAAATGAGGTCCTGAAAGTGATTCCAGATCATCGCACCGATGGGAACTGCACAAATTCTAATCAAGTGCTGGGATAAAACTTTTGGCCCCGAGTTGGGACTCAGCAGCAACAAGGCAGCAACCACTGGCATAGACGTGGATAAATAAACAAATCAATAATAGGTGACATGATGGTTGAGTGGTTAGCACCGTTACGGCACGCCTACAGGTTCGAAGGTTTGAATCTCGCCTCGGGCTTGTGTGAGTGACGCTTGCATGTTCTCCCCGCACGTCCTCCAACAGCCCGAAGACATGCGTCGTAGTCGGATTGGCATTTCCAAACTGCTAGTAAGATATGATGAGTGTGAGCGTGTGTGTGTCTGAAGGGTTCCAGAGGGTTGGAGTTTATTTCCCCATACAGCAGTGATGATTAGCAGAAAAGTCATCGATCATTACAACCAACTGTCAATAATCATGTGAAATAATCAATAAACCGATATTCAAAGTTCTGTAAGGTGGAACGTAGACCCCAAACCTACAGGAGATGTTTTAACCACCGTATGGAGAGCAACCTGGACCCCTCGTCGCTCCACAGCAGTAATTACAGTTAACAGTCTTTTAAAGCAATTCACAGAATACATTTTAACCAGGGCCGTATGATTTAAACAAAAAACACATTAACATATGTTAAGAGGAAGTCGTGAGTATTTATTCTGCACCTGAAAAGTTATTTAAAAAACAAACAAACAAATGCTTAAATTATTGACAAACTCTGTATAAATGCCTGACCATGTGTATATTATCTGTAATAAATTGCAGCGTTTTGTGATTAAATAATTGTACTCAGATTGTGAATGTGAAGACAGGTGTGTATAAACTGTACATCAGTCTGTGGCGGTGTGTATTCAAATAAATCTTTTTTGTTTCGTTTTACTGGATGACTTCATTTGCTGCTGATTATGGCGGTGACACACAGAAACTCATTAATCATTAAAAACTCATCAGTTTCCCGACACAAGGGAATTAAACTAAAATAACGTGCCTTCCTTAAGGAGTTGTACAATCAGTCATGTTATTGTTGGTTATTTTGCATAAGTGTGAATCTTATAACATAATTATATAGGGTCAGGGGTAGCTCAGTGGTTAAGGCATTGGACTACGGTTCGGAAGGTCCTAGGTTCAAGTCCCACTTCCACCAAGTTGTCCCTGTTGGGCCCTTGAGCGAGGCCCTTAACCCCAACTGCTCAGATGTGTAATAAGATAAAAAATGTAAGTCGCTCTGGATAAGGGCGTCTGCCAAATGCCTAGATGTTAACATGTTAGATGTTTCACAGCAGGAAATTAATCATATAATATACACTACCAGTCAAAAGTTTGTACACCCCTCTCTAACTCCACGCTCGTTCCTGATGTTTATTTCTCTCTACACTGTAAAACATCACTGAAGGCGTTTATATAAAACACACAATAATCTCCTCTGAACAGTTGATATTGAGATGTATATCTGCTACTTCTGCTCTGTAAAGCTTCATAACGCCTCTAATCTTTTAAAATCTTCTTTTAATCGTTTAAAAGTCAGCAGTTTCCCAACAAGAGGAAACAAAATTAAAATAACGTGTCTTACTTACGGAGGTGCACGATGAGTCACCTTAATGTTTCTGTCTAGCTCTAATAAGTGTAGTGCGATTAGAAATGTGTGTGTTTGACATTAGATTGTGATCTTTTACTTTGTTCTTCATAAAATTGAAAGTATGTCTAAGGCTGCTCTTCAAAACTGAGTCTAAAGAAGCTAAATAAAGAAAAACAGGTGTGTGAGTTTGGCACCAGACACCTGGGTTATTAGCATCTCTTTAATTCTTTGCCAACACAAATTTATCTTTAATAATAATAATAATAATAATAATAATAACAACAACAATAATAATAAATATAGTTGCAAGCAACGATGACGGGCCCAAGCACCCTGCGCCATTCCCACCCCGGGCGCACCGCACAACCTGTGTCATTCGAGTGTGTTAAGACCTCGAAAAAGCCATCGCCACTCGGTTGCACCTCACAATCTGCACACATCACACACTATACAGGGCTAATGTCAGTTTGGCCCTAAATATTTGTTGAGTGCATTAGTGTGTGTGTGTGTGTGTGTGTGTGTGTGTGTGTGTGTGTGCGTCGTGAGAGAGGGGTGTGTGTATGTGTGTGTATGTGTGTGTGTGTATGTGTGTGTGTGGATCGTGAGAGGTGTGTGTGCGTGAGTGTAAACATTTGTAATATGGGTGTTTGTATGTGTGCATGTGTGTGATGTATGAGTGTGTGTGTGTGTGTGTGTGTGTGTGCGTGTGTGTGTGTGTGTGTGTGTGTGTGTGCGCGCATTAGTGTGTGAGGGTTAGTTTGTGTGAGAGTGAGGGAGAGAGGTGTGTGACGTGTAGATGTGTCAGTCTGTGTGTGACGAGTAAATGTGCTTGTGTTTGTGCTTGTTTATGTGTATGGTTTGAGTCTGTGTGTATTAACATTAGTGATGTGTGTGTTAGTGTGTGAGATGTGTTTGTGTGTGTTAACTTTTGTGATGTGTATGTGTGTACAATAGGCCGCAGGTGCTGGAAGAAAAGCCTCACACTATGATGTTCCTGAACGTCATAAGTGTCACTGAATATAATGCCACACAGAAAGTTATTAATCATTTTTCGGCGTACATTTACACACGCGGACAAAATTGTTGGTACCCTTCGGTCAATGAAAGAAAAACTCACAATGGTCACAGAAATAACTTTAATCTGACAAAAGTAATAATAAATAAGAATTCTATGAATGTTAACCAATGAAAGTCAGACATTACTTTTCAACCATGCTTCAACAGAATTATTTAAAAAAATAAACTCATGGAACAGGCCTGGACAAAAATGATGGTACCCCTAGAAAATACTGAAAATAATGTGACCAAAGGGACATGTTAATTCAAGGTGTGTCCACTAATTAGCATCACAGGTGTCTACAATCTTGTAATCAGTCAGTGGGCCTATATATAGGGCTCCAGGTAGTCACTGTGTTGTTTGGTGACATGGTATGTACCACACTCAACATGGACCAGAGGAAGCGAAGGAAAGAGTTGTCTCAGGAGATTCGAAAGAAAATTATAGACAAGCATGTTAAAGGTAAAGGCTAGAAGACCATTTCCAAGCAGCTAGATGTTCCTGTGACTACAGTTGCACATATTATTCAGAAATTTAAGATCCATGGGACTGTAGCCGACCTCCCTGGACGTGGCCGCAGGAGGAAAATTGATGACAAATCAAAGAGACGGATAATCCGAATGGTAACAAAAGAGCCCAGAAAGACTTCTAAAGAGATCCAAGGTGAACTTCATGCTCAAGGAACTTCAGGGTCAGATCGCACCATCCGTCGTTGTTTGAGCCAAAGTGGACTACATGGGAGACGACCAAGGAGGACACCACTGTTGAAAACAAATCATAAAAAAGCCAGACGGGAATATGCCAAACTACATGTTGACAAGCCACAAAGCTTCTGGGAGAATGTCCTATGGACAGATGAGACAAAAATGGAACTTTTTGCCAAGGCACATCAGCTCTATGTTCACAGACGGAAAAATGAAGCATATGAAGAAAAGAACACTGTCCCTACTGTGAAACATGGAGGAGGCTCTGTTACGTTCTGGGGCTGCTTTGCTGCATCTGGCACAGGGTGTCTTGAATCTGTGCAGGGTACAATGAAATCTCAAGACTATCAAGGGATTCTAGAGAGAAATGTGCTGGCCAGTGTCAGAAAGCTGGGTCTCAGTCGCAGGTCATGGGTCTTGCAACAGGACAATGACCCAAAACACACAGCTAAAAACACCCAAGAATGGCTGAGAGGAAAACATTGGACTATTCTAAAGTGGCCTTCTATGAGCCCTGACCTCAATCCTATTGAGC
This sequence comes from Clarias fuscus, assembly GCA_030347435.1. Classification (NCBI taxonomy): domain Eukaryota; kingdom Metazoa; phylum Chordata; class Actinopteri; order Siluriformes; family Clariidae; genus Clarias; species Clarias fuscus. Next base: position 32,502,423 of record CM059218.1, read on the forward strand.
ATCTTTGGAAGGAGCTGAAACATGCTGTCTGGAAAAGGCACCCTTCAAACCGGAGACAACTGGAGCAGCTTGCTCATGAGGAGTGGGCCAAAATACCTGCAGAGAGGTGCAGAAGTCTCATTGACAGTTACAGGAATCGTTTGATTGCAGTGATTGCCTCAAAAGGTTGTGCAACAAACTATTAAGTTAGGGGTACCATCATTTTTGTCCAGGCCTGTTCCATGAGTTCATTTTTCTTTATAATTCCGTTGAAGCATGGTTGAAAAGCAATGTCTGACTTTCATTGGTTAACATTCATAGAATTCTTATTTATTATTACTTTTGTCAGATTAAAGTTATTTCTGTGACCATTGTGAGTTTGTCTTTCATTGACCGAAGGGTACCAACAAGTTTGTCCACGTGTATAAGACATAATTACAGCTGACCCGTTTGAGATATCGAAAATCCCTCCGCAATTTTGCATCCTCAATGTCTTTAGATCTCTTTGGCCCAGTTTGGTAGCGATTGTATAATTTCCCTAGGAGGAGTATATCAAAATCCATCGGGTTCGTGTTTGCGAACAAGCCAAAATAACCGGCCTCCTGTTGAGTTTATCCCAGGACATCCAGTGCGAAAGTTGTTCGGCTCGATGAGCTCTAAATGTTCTAAAAGTTTCGTGTGCCTATTTGAACGTGTGTATGAGCTAGGCGGCAAAATCTCGTGTGGGGGCCACGAGACTCTCAGGCATCCTGTTGGCAGCAGATTTCAACCTGTCTGCCAAGTTTCATGACTTTTTGAGCATGTTGAGACCCCTGAAATGTCCAAAAGTGTGGGAAAAAAAATCCTAAGGAAAACAAGAATGCCCTTCACACACTATGACGACATAGGGCTGATGTCATAGTGCTTGGGCCCTAATAATAACAACAACAACAGCAACAACTATAGGGCCCTTCACGTACAATGACGACATAGGGCTGATGTCATAGTGCTTGGACCCTAAAAACAAAAAGTAGGAATTTTTCATTTGGAAATTTTTTTGGCCTCAATTTTGGTCACCTGCTACAGTACCAGTAACCTATAGCCAGCTCTCACTACTGAATGCCTAAGACCAACGGTATTGCAGGTATTCTGCTGTTTACAGGACAGTGTGACTCATGTACACAAATGTACAAACAAACACTCGGACAGTCAGACAGCACAGACACATTTGCTCCTTAACCAGCTACAAATGAGATTTGATAATTTGAACACTTTAAACATTACACAGTCAAACCCAATAACCACCTGGACAAGTCACGTGCCCCGCCTTCAAATTTGGTGGTCTGCCTCCACGATCAAAATTGTTTAACAGAAAACCAAAGCTGAAATTCGGTTCCGCTGTCTTGTATTCATCTTTGATCTCGGCCTTTTCTTTAAATTATTGAGGCAAAATTTAAAAAACTTTTCACATGAGTGAAAATATCAGAAAGCAGATAGTTAATAGAGATGTATAGAAAGGTGAGAGTCTTTACCCAGCACCAGCAGGAGGTGAGAGTCGACCCCCCACCAGCAGGAGGTGAGTCTCAATACTATCTGTACGTTACTTCAGGTGAATTTCACTCTTCTGAGTTCAGAGGAAAGCTGGCAGGGACAAGAGAAACCAGTTTTGTCTTTTTTTAGGGAGAACATTTTATTATTTTTTTAATCAGCACATTACACTCTTTCCCCACACTCTTTTTTGGACGTCACTGAACATTCCTTTAGAGTTAAAGCAAATCTAATAACAGCACACGTCTCACCGGCCTCAATACTTTTTGGATCTTTACCCAGCTCCACGTACACCACATGCCTTATATACAGCATTTATTATTAATTTCCCCCCCTTTTTGCTGGTTAATAAATGTACGCTCCTGCAATACAATCTGTACATGTGCATTTGTTCATGAAGTGTTTGTTTATGATTTCACTGTAGGCGCTTCTTATCGACGCTGTTTTCTTTCTCTCATGAGTAATCATTAATTAATACTTCCATGTATATCTTTGTTTTTACAGCGGGAGGTGAGAGTCGAACCCCAAGCAGCACACGTGAAGCTGAGACGTGACAGAGCTAACCACTAAGCCAACATGTCACATGGTGCTATTGCTTTAAAAAAAATAAACAACTTGCCTCAATCTTTAAATGCAGACTGAACATGTGCTTGATTGAGGTTTTATTAGACCCTCGTTTAGATAAAACTCTGTGGAATTGAGGCTGATAAAGTTATATAACTTTACTGTTATTTAACTTCACATCTGACAATCTTAAATGATTTTTTTTACACTTATACAGAAGTTATTTTTATTTTTATTTTATTATTCTTTAAAATCCGTACAGGCCATTAGCCAGGCTTCAGTAATGTACAGTAAGTTTGTGCTCCCCAGTAAAAGTGAGTCATTGTTTTGGCTATGTGTAATCTTGACTTTCATTGTGCTGTTGAAAAAGAGGCGGCGACAGTCTTCAGGTGAATTTCCCTCATCTGAGTTCAGAGGAAAGCTGGCAGGGACGAGGGAAATCAGTTTTGTCTATTTTTTTTAACGAGAATATGATTTTTTTAATCAGTCAGATGTTTCCACACTCTTTTTGTAGACGTCACTGAACATTCATAAAGTAAATCTAATAACATCACATGTCTCACCTGTCTCAATACCTTTTGGATCGTTAACCAGCTCCACTTACAGCACACGCCTTATATACAGCAAATTGTCTTAACCCTTTTTGCTGGCTAATAAATGTATAAATGATGTATTTTTTCATCATTTTGTTTCATATCATACTTGTTTATAATATCACTGTAGGCGCTTCTTATTGATGTTGTTTACCTTCTCTCATTAATCATTAATGAATACTTCAGGGTATACGGAAGAGTCTCTTGGTTTCTGATTAAAAGTTCCCACTGGTGTGCTCTTGAGCAAGGCCCTTACCCCTCTAGGGGGCGCTGCATCATCTGACCACTGTAGGAAGGACATTTAAAGATAATAAGGACAATAATGAGACAATAATCTTTCTGTAAAGTGATCTGAGTATTAAAAACTAATGTGCAGCTTAACCTGTTATTATATAATAAGTTATAATAATAAGTTATTCTGGTACAGGATTATAACAACATATTCCACCTGCAGAGACGAGAGAGACACATGTCTTTATTTTATTCCTCCAAACATAGAAACAACATATAAAAGATGTTAATAAAAAGTACTTTCACTAAAAGGTCTAGGATTTCATCCTATGCACATGTGATAGCATGAGTGATAATATCGGCACCAATAAATCAGAGATTAAAGAAGATTTTATGGAAATTTTCTTCCATTCCATAGAACTGATGATGCGGTTTGAACATATTCATGACTGAAACATCAGTTCAGGCACCAGGTGGCTTATTTATACAACTCGGTGTGTGTGTGTGTTACACAAAAATCAAGAAGACAAACAGAACCGGTCTCTCACCTGAAGTCCTACAGAGACGTCCCTCCTGATGCACAGTAAAGACAGAACTGTACTGTAATAAACGTTTAGTGCCCTGTGTTCATTTTCATGTTTTTCTTTTTTTTAATGACCTTTTGTTATACATGTTTATTTTATAAGTTCATTATGAAGTCAGTACAAAAAAAAATTATAAAAAATTCCAAACATTAGTATTCCAGTCCTCAAAACAATCTGACTGGAAAAAATATCTGTAGGTCAGAGACGAGAAGAATGAAAACTGGTCTAAGGACTGTGGCTGGTCGTGCGCGATGTTCAGTAAAACTAAGCAGCTCATTTCCTTATATAAACTCAAACTGCACACACTGTACAGTACCTGAGAGTATATTTTAAGCAAAGATTCATCAGACTAATTACTGGTTTAGTTTCATCGATTAGTGTGTCCTGCTTTAGATAAAAAAAAAATAATAATAATAATTAAAAATATATATATATATATATATATATATATTTTTTTTTTATTTTTTTATTTTTTTATTTTTTTGAAGACATTCTTGGTGTACAGCAGTTATTTTAAGACTTTTCCACTGGCGGTCCATCAGGAGTCTGGAGTTAAGAAACAGACTGTAAGTACACTGGTATTGCACTCTGATGTCTCTGTACCTGGGATCATATCAGAATTCTAAATCAGCTCATTAGCCAGACGTCATGGCGACTGTCCTGTTCAGAGTCTGTGTGTTATAGTCCTGCTCTCAGGCCCGGTGCTCCAGACCTCAGCTTGCAGACATCACACACACGTCTGCCTCCAGTTTTCATCAGCCATCTGCAGCAAAAGTCATGCATTAAAGAAGACCCGATAAAAACTAAAGACATTTGTTTTCCTGCTGCTTTAAACACCAGTTCGTCCTCTGAAACATCAGGTTGTGGAGTTCTAATAAAAAACACACTTCCATATAAAACTGAAGGAACTGCAGCCTAAACACTCTTCTTATTTTTCTTTCATCTCAAACTGGGGAAAACAGACACACTTGCTTGCTAGTCAACCTTCAGCGCTGATCTGATCATCTTTGCTGTGCGAGTCCATGCTTGTGTTCGCTAATCTTAACAAACAAGGACGCTTCTCTCAACGCCGCCGAGTTCTGAATGCAGTTCATTCATTTGTAAGAGATGAGATGTTTTAATAAATATAAATACATATAAATCTGTTCTCACGGTGAGGTCATAAAGCAGGTGAAGACTTGACTTTAACAGGATTTATAAAACACATCGCAGTGAAGATAACAGACCCGAAACAAAGACTGAGTGAAACCCCGGAAATAAATGACATCATGAATCGATGCAGATGTAAACGCGGGTCTCAGCACCTGGAGAGTTCACGTCTTTACACTTGATTTACATTTTATTATTCTCATGTGTAGCGCTACACAAATGAAATACACATCTTTATACATATTTGAACTTATTGGTTATTATATTATAATAAATCATTATTTTATTAGTTTTATGATTTCTATTCTAGTTTATAATTTTTTTAATCATTTCTTTATTTTACACCTACATTATTTTTACCTGCACTGCATTTTTCTGTGTGTGTGTGTTTTTGTGTTTTATTTCCTCTTGTTTTAAATGTTGTAAAGCGCTTGTGTTAACTTGTGTTGCTTTTTTATGTCCTTTTTTTAAAGTTGATCATAAGAACTGTACGCATCACATGATCAGTTTCTGTTTGAGGGAGTCGTTGTGTCATGTTGTTTTGGCTTTTCTTTTACATGATGTAATCCGACTGCAGCGTCTTTGGACAATTCCGTGGTTCAGACATTTCTGTGCAGAGGTGAACGTCCCGACTTCAGAGAGTCCTGCCACATATATTTATTACAGCTATTCTCTAAACCAGCCGATTCTAACTAGCACAAGTCTTCATCCAGACAGGAGAGAACGAAGAGAGAAAGACCTCATCTGTTCTGTGCACCGGGACATGGTGTAATCTGTCCGAAGACTTCGGTCACTTTTTTTCCTTCTCTTTCTCTCTCTCAGTGTGTGTGTGTGTGTGTGTGTGTGTGTGTGTGTGTGTGTGTGTTCTCTGCAGTATCAGCATGGCAGACCTCTGAATCTGTCCTTTCTCTTTTTCTTATCCTTATGTTGTTAAATCTACTTTTACAGCTGTATTGTTGCTTTTCTTAACAAAACTATTTGACACATTTTGCCGATGGCATTTCTTACTCTGGTCATGCCAGCGAAGTGAACCGAGGGAACGACAGAATCATCACCTGACTAAGCCGTCACATTACGCTGGCTGGTGCAGCATCATAACGACAGATTCCACCCGTAGAGACGTGAGAGACACATTTCTTTATATTAATCCTCCAAACCAATAGTGTGAAATATGTGAATAAAAAGAACTCTTACAAAAAGGTCGAGAATTTCAACATATGGACATGTGATGGTATGAGTAATAATATTGGCATTAAGTTAAATTCATTCCACAGAACTGATGATGCTGTTCGAACATCTGTTCAGGCACGAATGGCCTCATTTATACAACTCGGTGTGAAACGTGTGTGTGTGTGTGTGTGTGTGTGTGTGCATAAAAAATAAATAAAAAACTTGAGGAAAAACTGATCTCAGCCCTGAAGCAGCCTTTCTCCTAAAGAAGAGTCACTTTTAGGCGCCCTGTGTTTTTGTGTGTTTTTGTACAACCTTCATTATACATGTTGACTTTATGACCATATTATTAATAGAAAAATATTTCTGATTTCCAAACATTAGTATTCTGGGAAAATGAAAAAAAAAAAAAAAAAATCTTACAGGAAAATATTTGTAGTTTAGCCAAGAAAGCAGCACATTATGTAAAAGAATGAAAATAAAATACATAAATAAAGAAATAATCTTCATTATTATTATTATTATTACAATAATAATAACAACAACAACAACAACAATAATAATAATAATAATAATAATAATAATAATAATAATAATAATAATAATAATAATAATTCTGGGTTTTGCTGCATTAAAAGATGTCTGTAGCGTTTCACCTGAAACCACTGGCGGTCCATCAGGAGTCCTGGAGTTAATAAATAGACTGTAAGTGCACTGGCATTGCAGTCTGGTGTTTCTGTACCTGGGATCATATCAGCACAAAGAGGACGGCGCCGCAGAGTTAAAGTAAAAACGTCTTAAACATCTCAGTTATCTCTGTGTTTTTGGTCACAATTTTGTTACAATTTCACCAGAAGCAACAACATGAATCTTTACATGGATGCCACAAAAAACTTTTTCTCAGATGGATTAAAGAAAACACAATATAAAATAAAGAAATTTGTTGACTGCTGCTTTAAACATCAATACGTACTCAGAAACATCATGTTGTGGAGTTCTAATAAAAAATAAAAACTGTTCATTTAAAAATAATTTTGATAAAAACAAACACACATGATTTAACGGTCTGCATCGTTAACACTTTTCTTTTTTACTTGCTTTTGTTTTTAATCTCAGTAGCTTTAATCTGAACCTGAAGGAACCAGACACACTTGCTTGCTCGCACACACTCAGCTGTTATCTGATCATCCGAGTCCTGGCTTGTGTTCGCTAACCTCAACGTGCTTCTCTACAACAACGCTGAGTTTATTAATGCAGTTCTATAATTTATAAGAAATGTGATGTATATATATATATATATATTTTTTTTTAAAACAAGACCAAAAAAAAAAATAAATAAATAAACAATGTGTTGCTCACGGTGAGGTAATAAGGCAGGTGAAGCTTTGACTTTAAGAAGCTTTTTTTTGTAAATCACTTGGCTTTACAGGAACTGGGACAAATCGCTAATGTACAGTGAACAACAACAGCAAGCGCAGTAAAATAACAGATTCAAAACAAAGACCCTGGAGAGTTCACTTTTTTCACTTTTTTATTAAACCATCAGTAACTAAAACATGCACAAACCTTTTGTCCTCCTGTGTGCATTGTGTGCCTTTGCTGTAGGTGATTTCTTATATGTGACACTTTTCCCCTTTCATGAACTCATAATTCTGCACAATGAACGAGTTTATGATGAACACACCGTGTCAATAATTCTGATGAATGAGGGTGAAAAAAAATGACGTTAGAAAAAACATGAAGTTAGAGCAATGTTAGAGCGTGCTCATTCCTGAACTTGAATTCTTTTGTTTGGTGACGGCGAGGCGACTTTGCCTCCCATCCAGCTAGCCGGGTGTCCCAGGAGTTCCCAGTGAGATCATTTTTTGTGATTTTTCTTTTGAGTGTTATTTCCTCTTCTTTTAAATGTTGTACAGCACTTTGGTCAACTTTTGTAGCTTTTTTTTTATGTCTTTCATGTTCATCATAAAAACTGAATTGAACTGGGAACTTTCAGTTTCACAATGACTCTGTAAGACAAAGAAAATCCTCTGTCACACTCACCGCTATTATTTTATACAAAGGTATTTTTTTAAATACAGACAGAAATCAGAACATGACATAAAAAATAGCCGTTACTAACTAAAAGCCCAGATGCCATCCGTATATAGTTAACACTAGACAGATTCTTTCAGCTAATCAGTTTATTTGTGCCCTAACATTTTATTAACACTGTGCTGATCTCAGTATTTATTATAAATTATCCAGCAATGCTACTGAAGTGACTTGAGTTTCAAACTCACGAGTTAAAAAGAGACTAATCAGGCTGCATGTAGCAGGTAAAACAATGGAGTTAGACATTTTTTCTTTTTTGTACAGTAGGAAGTTTATATACCTACAGTACCTTTCATAATGAATAAATACAATGATGTCCAAAAGTATTCAAACAAGAAAAAATCTATATTTTAATTTAATGACATTGTATTTTTTAAAATTACATTCAATATAAATCCCTTAAAGCTCAAAGAATTGTATCTATCTTTTATTATTTTTTTAAAAATTAATTAACATGTATTAATTGTATGTATGTGATATATTTTTTTCAGCAGAACCTGTGTAATATGATGAACTGAATTTTAGTTGATTTTAACCAGCTATACAAACATGACTGGGCAAAAAAAAATAAAAGAACGAAATAGCACAGATAAACATAATCACGTGTTTTTATGGTTGTTTTCTGTTGTTTCTTGAATAATATTATCTTGTAATAATAATAATAATAATAATAATAATAATAATAATATACTAATTTTGTGAGATCTACATGTCTGAGAAATCATTTCTATATTCCTCTAGTAAAATTTACACTTTATAAACATAACTTTTTTTTTCTTCTATAACTTTTGTTGAACCTGACAAATCCAAAAACCTAAATACTCAAATTGAAGTCTGAAGCCTCCGCGTTAACACACACCAGCAAGGCCGGAGTCGTTGTCATTGATCTGTGTGATAAATCAGAGAAAGTTCACAGTTCACTTGACAATTAAGTAGTTGAGACATTTCTGTGCAGAGGTGAACGCCCCAACTGCCACATATATTTATTATATTCATTAATTAAACCAGCTGATTCTAATTAGCACAACATCCAGGCACGAGAGAACTAATTAATGACCTCATCTGTTCTGTGCACATGGTCTATTCTGTCTGAATAACTTTGGCCACCACTGTCTTCTCTCTCTCTCTCTCTCTCTCTCTCTCTCTCTCTCGATTTCTTTTTTATCTCTTTATTGTTAAAAATACTGTTACAGCTGTTTCGTTCCTTTACTGTCAAAATTTCTGATTCTGATTCTGGTCATGCCCGTAAAGTCTATTTAAACTGAAGTGAACCGAGGGAACGCCAAAACCATCACCTGACTAACCAGTCACTTCACCTTCATAACCCAGAAGGACAGACCGGTTTTTTATAATGATAGCTTTTCTTCATGTCTGTCCGCACGTGTCTTCCAGCTTTGCGTACGGCGCTTCCCCTCCCCTTCCTCGGACACTAAGTGCAAATAAAAAATCGCTCTATAATTCTACTCTCTACAGACCGTCTGATCCTTTCTTATTTAAGAATAACATTGGTAGCTCACTGGTTAAGGTATTGGACTAAGGGAACCCCTCCAGCACTACCAGTCCACCACAGTTGACTCATAGTAGCTCTAAATCCTCAACTATTCAGATGAATAATGAAATAAATGTAAGTCGCTCTGGATCAGGGCGTCTGCCAAATGCCATATTTGAATTTTTGTTTTAAAATAACTCTGCCCCAAGACAAAAATGTGGACGGCATAAACTATTCATGGGCCAAATTCCTGAATGCTTGGCCGTAACGAGACCTTTAGAGCCAAGGTCAGAATGATCTCTAAATTTACACTCACTGCTTTTGAGAAGACTAACAAAAAGAAAATGATTGAATTACTCTGAGCTGTTTGGATTTCAGGATCATATCAATCTTGTGATCTTGTGTTTGGAAATAGAATAATTATTGAAATAATGTTTTTCACATGCACACTGCAGCTGTCTTGCTGGATGTAAAAGCATTTAGTATATGTAGGTCACCATATTACATATAGCATTTTACCAAATATGTTTTGAATAAATAAAACATGTAAATATAATTGTTCTTGTTATATAAAATGAACACGAGTATTTTATGTAAGGATGTTCACAAATCCATGTGGTCAAAATACATTCGACAGTTTTATAACAAAAGAAAAACTGTCAACGTGAATTAGGTTATTTTTAATTCTTTTTTTCTAAAATAAAACTTAACAAATATGAAATACAAACAGGAATTATTAAGAATAAAACATTTCATTACACTTCTAACTGTTTCTGTGGTAGTCCTGTTATTATTAGATAGATAGATAGATAGATAGATAGATAGATAGATAGATAGATAGATAGATAGATAGATAGATAAGTTTATTAATATCAAAAGAAAACTGTAATGTTACAGCAGACAATTCACAGGTGCAACAGTATGCCAGCAATGAGATGTAGAAACATATTAACTCTGGGTAAAAGTTAAAATTAATTTAAATAAATAAATGAATAATTAAAAAAAAAAAAAAAAACCTCACACTGTTTACAATAGTGCGGTCAGGAGGGAATCTGAAAACCGCCCATTATGGTGCATTAAAAAGGTAAAATAATAATAATAATAATAATAATAATAATAATAATAATAATAATATAGTTGTGGTGACATGAATTCCATGTTTTTTTAATTAGTGAGATTTTTTTTATATTTTACACTTTTTAGTTTTTAGTTTTACTAAAATAAATTTTAAATTATATTATAATTTTCGTCTCCTTTGATGTGATTGGACACCTGATGAAGATGTTTGAGAAGCTGGTGCTTATACTCATCTCGACCTCTGGTCAGCCCATCAATGGGTCCACTTCAGTTTTCCTATCAGCCCGGCATTGAATTGGAAGACGCTGTCATCTTCCTCTTTAAAAAGGCTAGGAGCACTGTGAGAATCACGTTTTTTGTTTTATAACACCACATCCAACCTGCGCTTCTAAAGGGATAAGCTGGAGTACATGGAAGTGGACCATCGTCTGTCTACCTGGATTCTGGATTACCTCATAAACCAACCTCAGTATGTGAGGACTTGAGACTGTGAGTCTGACATGATTGCCTGCAACACTGGAGCCCCACAGGGAACGGTCCTGGGTCCATTCCACTTCACCATCTACACTGCGGACTTCATGTTCAGCTCAGCAACCTTTCACCTACAGAAGTTCTCTAACGACTCTGACATCGTCGGCCTGATCACGGAGGATGACGACAGGAAGTACAGAGGACTGATCCAGAACTTTGTGGACTGTCCCGGTGCCAACGGAACTGCCTCAAGATAAATGCAGGGAAGACCAAAGAACTGGTGTTGGACTTCCGCAGGTGTAAACACACTTCTATATCACTAGTGAACATTCAGGGAAAAGACATTAAGAGAGTGGAAATGTATAGGAAAGTACAGGGCAGAATCGTTCTGCTGAGGAGACTAAGGCAGGGAGCTCTACTGAAGACCTTTTTTAGCGGTGGCCTCAGCCATCTTCTATAGAGTGGGTTGTTGGTGCAGCAGCGTCTCTACTGTTCTCGCTGATAAGGAAGATCAGCTCAGTTCTGGGGATTCCCCTGGACACTGTACAGGAGGGCGGAGACAGGAGGAGGGGAGCTAAGCTGGGATCATTACTGGAGAACCACTCTCATCCCCTGTATGAAAACGGTTTGTCTCAGTGACAGAATGTTACATCCTAAGTGTCTGAAGGATCGCTATCGAAGGTCTTTTCTCCTGCTGCTATTAGACTGAACAGGCAGAGCTGCTCCCAGTGAACCAGTCACTGTAACATGCACACTGTCCTTACTGTTATATACTGTTAATAAATAAGAAAATTACAAGTTACAGTATCTTAAATATAATAAAACTATCTCACAGTTACAATATCTTAAATTTATATGCAATAGCAACTGTGCAATAACATCATATTAGACTGCGCAACATTACCCTTGTGCAATTAGTTTGAAAGTGTATGGTCATATCTGACAATCATAACTTTGTGTATAAGTACTGTGTGTGTGTGTGTGTGTGTGTGTGTGTGTGTGTGTGTGTGTGAATATGATTGTCAAATATGATCACATCTGACTGAGTGTTCATGAAAATAAATTAGTGCACAAAGCGAGGTCCATTAAGACATGCATGAGCGAGTTTGGTGTGGAAGAGTCCTGACCTCAACCCCATAGAACCCCTTTGGGATGAATTAGGGCGGAGACTGTGAGACAAGCCTTCTCGTCCAACATCAGTGTCTGACCTCACAGACGTGCTTCTGGAAGAACGGTCAAAACATCCCATAGACACACTCCTAAACCTTGTGGAAAGCCTTCACAGAAGAGTTGGAAGCTGTTAGAGCTGCAAAGGGGGCGTGGCCAACATCATGTTAAACCCTATGGATTAGATAAGAATTGGATTTTACTCAAGTTCATATGCATGTGAAGGCAGGCGAGCAAATATGATCAGACTGTGGTCCGTGATTACGGTCCGTCTTAACAGGAACGCCTCTTCACCTGCACGTTCTTGACACAGCTTCACACCAAACTGAGTACGAACTCTGATCTCTGTGGCTCCGTGGCATGGATCTTAGTGCCATATAGACTGGTTTGAGTTTCCTGGGATTTTCACACACAAACGTCTCTGGGGTTTACTCAGAAAAGCTCACAACAATTCTGGAGGAAAATAAATAATGAAATACGTAAAAGGTCTTCACCTGTCTGATTTGGGTGATTCTGTGTCCATGATGGTTTCAGATTCGGTTCCTTTATTGACAGAAGAGGAACCTGATATGGTCTTCTGATGTTGTAGCTCATCCACCTCACGCCTTGATGTGTTATCATCTTGGAGGTATCATCACTTGGTTCATTCAATCACTTGGTTCAACTGAATTCCAATGTTCTCAAACTGTCAGTATGTGTACGAAAGTCACTTGAATCACGAATCTTGACATGAAAATATTTTACCTATTAAAAGGCTAACTTTAATAAATAAATGAATATAAATATATTTATAAATATAAGCCCTAGTATTATATAGTATTGTGGCAGCTCAAAGCCATTTGTTGGTATTCCTCTGAGAAAAAGAGCCTCGTGTGAAAATCCCTGCAGCAGATCAACAGTTTCTGAAATCCTCAAACCAGCTCATCTGGTAGTGACATCCAGGCCGCGAGTAAAGTCAGAAAGATCACAGTTTATCGTCCTATCAGCAAAACGTAATGCATCGGCCATGTGATTGGCTGATTAGAAACCTGAGCACGTCTTCTTAATGAAGTGGACGGTGAGGGTACAGATAACAAGAGCACGTGTCCTACAACACATTTAATAGCTGTCTAGAGTGCCATCTAGAGGAGGTCACAGAGTTTATTCCTTAACTGTCAAATCTATGATTCACACATGGTGATTTTTACCTTGTTAGCTTGGTAAAACTGTGACTCATCATAGAGTTATGGAAATTACACGTCATAACTGAGCACATATGCCTGTTTTCTTTTTTTCTAAAGTAGAGGAAACATAATTCATTTGAATAGCATGTGATGTTTCTGCAAAAAAGAAGAAGAAATTTCCTTATAATTTCCTGATAAACACTCCTGATGAGGAAACCATGGATTGGATCCAGTGGCGGCCGGTCAATACGGGGCGCAGGGGCGCCGCCCCCTTAAAGTTAAGCAGAGAAAAATGCTACTTTAACATGTAATTATTTAACATAAACAATATTTATTTTAATAATAAAGTCATTTAGTCACAATCTTCTGCTGTATTTCTATATATAATGTATTTACAATTTTAAAAACTCTAAACTGTATGACGTTCATTTGTGTTGGTGTACGCGGGGCGCCGGACAAACGAGTGTCTATGTAGGCATGTAAATCTTTGAAAAGCATGTGACCTGAGGCTGAGCTCTGATTGGATTTTGTCAAATCATCCTTGGGGCGGAGCACTGTGCACCCTGAACCCGCCCACTTTTGTTCTTAGCGAATCAATATTGTTTTTAAATATTTGGGCTCATGTGATTGGACCATTCTCAACGAGTCTTATTAACGGTCAGCACTTTGTTAGTTCATGTATTGAATAGTGATTGACGTGGAAGCAGCTAAATATGAGAGAAAGTTCTGTAATTTCTTTGCTAAAAACCCCTTCACAAGGCGATCAGACGAAGAAAGAAAAAAGTTAAAGAGCTCGGACCAGATCGAGCTGATCTTCTAATTAATCAGCAGTCACGTGATCTTACACTCGCTGCTTTTCCAGCACTTCTTATGGCGAGCGGAGCTGCTGACTGGATGTGATGTGAGTCAGGACTTTATTTTATGCTAGTAGTGATGATGCGCAATCACCTGATAAATGACTATTTACAGGCCAGGATTAAAAGTTTCATTTTGATTTTATTTGCGCCCCCAACCTTTTTCTGCGCCACTGGTTGGATCACTGAAAGGTAAATACTAAGATGAAGAGATAAAGGTGATAAAAAATTACTTATAATTTATAAAGGTCAGGATTGGAATACCAGAATTATTTATAAAGTATATTGGTTAAATTAAATAGGTTTTTTATGCTGCCATTTTATCCAGGCACAATGATGTCCATACAGAAGTTGAGGTAGCCTGTTGTGCAGTGTGTAATGTCACCGTTATGGGTCTCCTATGCGTATCATTATGGGAATAATCAGCTTCCCTCCCACATAGTAGACGCTTCATATGGTGAGTAGGACTTGCATGACAACAGACTTATGCCTGGGTGTTGTTTCACCTGAACGTGGAGGCTGCGTGTTCTGCACCTCACCTTCTTCCTCACCCCATGCTCCCCGACACTCTGTGTTTTCCTGCCCCAAATCGGTTCTGTTACACCCGGTAACCTTGACCCATAAAAATCAGGCCTATGGCACATATGCCCTGTTGTATTCTGGGGCAGACCAAAATTTAATCTGCTCATCGCTGGCGACTCCCCTTGATATTCCCTCAACGCCTCTGAGTCACCTGCTCACTGTCCAGGCTCTCAATGTTACCTCACTCCCATCACCCACTGCACACTCCCAGTCACACTGCATTTCTCTTCAAACCACTCAGAAATGATCTTCATCGTTAAGAGCTCTCACGCCTGTACCGATTGTAGGGGGGCTAAACGAGCTCACCATCAAGAACCACTACTCACTCCCCCTCATGTCTTCGACCTTCGAGTTGCCTCAGGATACACGGGTTTTAACCAAGCTAGATACGCCCATCACCTACTCAGGATCAGAGAAGGGGACAAGTGGGACACTGGCCACTACGAATACCTTGTGGTTCCTTCAGTCTAGCCAATGCCTGGCTGTCTTTCCGGGTCTCATTAATGATGTTTTGAGAGACTTCCTGAACATCCATGTACATCAGGTTTTTACAAAGACTCATGGAGAATAAGCTCTATGTCAAGACTAAGAAAGGTGAATTCCACCTCCTTCCTTGAGTTTGTCATATCAAAATCAGGTATTCAGACAGACCCAGCTAAAGCAAAAGCAGTCACAGATTGGCTGCTACCATCCTCGAGACGGGAACTCCAGTGCTTCTTGTAATTTGCTACATTTTATAGGTGCTTCATCTGGATCTATAATTCTGTTGCAGCAGCCCTCAGCACTCTTACAGGACCTCTATCTTCTGTTCAAACCTCACCACCATGGGCAAGAACAAAGAGCAGTTAAGGGGCTTCAGGGTCAAGATTGTAGACCTGCACAAAGCTGGAATGGGCTACAAGACCATCTGCAAAAAGCTTGGTGAGACGTTGACTGTTAGACTGTTAGAGCATTTATTCCCAAATGGAAGAAATACAAAATAACCATCAATCGCCCTCGGTCTGAAGCTCTATGTAATATTTCACCTCATGGGGTAGGGATAATTGGAAATGGATGAGAAAAGTGAGGATCAGCCCAGAAATACGTAGGAGGAGCTTGTGAATGACCTCAAGGCAGTTCATCATGAACACCTGCACACTCCGGCTCCATGTTCCATCCCACTCCTTGCTTTTCACTGCCTCATTCAGCTCTCCCAACACACCTGTTCTAAATCCTAGATCATCACAGCTCTCTATTTAACACTCCTCCAGACAACAGCTCTCTGCCAGATTATTGTGTGCTATCCATGCCCAGTATTCCAGCGTTTCGTTCTGCCTTGACCTTTCGGATCTCGACCACGTTTTGTTTCCACGACCACGACTCTGCCTCACGTTACGGATTTCCTGACCGTCCGGATTTACTGTTGCCGGCATTCGGATTTGTTTTTCGACCGCGAGTTTTGATTACGGACTTTCCTCGACTCACGACTACTGACCTCGGCCAGTTCTTCGTCCACGAGCTACTTCTCGCGAACTCCGCGCTTCCGCATTTCTGCCGCAGAGATCATTCAGAGAAACAGCAAGCGCTCACTCACCACTTCCACATTCCCGCCGCGGACTTCATTCAGAGAACCAGCAAGCGCTCACTCACGACTTCCGCATTCCCGCCGCGGACTTCATTCAGAGAACCAGCAAGCGCTCACTCACCACTTCCGCATTCCCGCCGCGGACTTCATTCAGAGAACCAGCAAGCGCTCACTCACCACTTCCGCATTCACGACGCGGACTCCATTCAGAGAAACAGCGAGCGCTCCTCACGGCACTTCCGCATTCACGGATCTCATTGATTAAAAGCGCTGCACTCACTCTCTACAAACGCTCGTTCTGCACTTGGATCCTCCACCGCCACGCCCCCCGTGACAGTATAATCTGGCCATTAATGGATCCAGCAGAGGCAGCACAACTAAGAGGGGCACTAGAGAAACAGGGGGTGCTCCTGGGTACTCACCGGCAGGATATACAGCAGATAACTAACACTCTTCATAAGGTAACAGAGGCTTTAACTGCTCTCACCTTACAAATAAAGTCTGATGTTGCACAACCACCCACTGCTCCCATTCCCCAGGCTCCTCCTCCTGTGTATTCTGTCAGTCATGAACCACGCCTCCCAGCACCGCCTACTTATGATGGAAACCCGTCCACTTGCCGCTCATTTTTGTCTCAGTGCTCCCTTGTGCTTGAGCTACAGGCCTCCTCCTTCCCCACTGAACGTTCCAAGGTCGCCTACATAATCACTCTCCTCTCTGGAAAAGCGAGAGAATGGGGAACAGCCTTATGGGATGCCCAGGTACCCTGCTGCTACACATACAAGACATTCACAGACGAAATGAGGAAGGTTTTTGATCGTTCATTCACAGGACGTCAGGCGGCAGCTCACATACTGGAACTATGCCAGGAATCTCGATCTGTGTCTGACTATGCCATTGACTTCCGCACTCTAGGTCCCTCCTGTGGTTGGGATGATCAGGCACTTTTTGATACCTTCCTCCACGGACTTGCTGATTCAGTTAAGGATGAGTTAGCAGCCCGAGAGCTCCCCTCCAACCTTCAGGGACTCATTGACCTGGCAACGAATATTGATTCCCGCAAACGAACCCGGCAAAAGGAGCATTGTCAGGTACTCCATGTACCCATTTCTAACCCAGCCCCACCTGAGCTCCCCTCAGAACCTATGCAGGTCTACCGCACGCACATCTCTCCCAAGGAACGTCAACGCAGGAAGGATGACGGTGCTTGTTTCTATTGTGGTCAGGTCGGGCATATCGTACGAACCTGTCCGTTAAAATGTCAGGCCCCCCCGGTAGTTCTGGGGGTACAGGGGGGCCCTAGACACTATCCATTCCCTGACCTCCGTTCCCGCTTTCCTGTGACCCTGATATATGACAATCGGCCTCACGTCACGCATGCTCTAGTAGACTCTGGAGCAGACCAAAATTTAATCTCCTCGGTTGTGGTTTCTCAACTCAAGATTCCACACACACCACTTAACCAACCATTTAGCGTACAGGATCTGGATGGCAGCAAGCTCTCTTCAATCACCCACCGCACTGCTCCAGTCAGTTTTCTGGTAATCATGTTGAGACCACCACGTTCCTCATCATTAAGAGTGCTCATGCACCAATAGTTCTGGGTCTCCCATGGTTAAGACTCCATAACCCTCACATCGACTGGGCAAAAAGAAGCATCCTGGATTGGAGCCCTACTTGCCACTCCTCATGCCTCCGTTCTGCCGCCACCAGAAGAGTCTTACCCACCTCTCTGGAAGAGATCCCCGACCTTTCTAAGGTTCCTGCCGAGTACCATGACCTTCGCCAGGTGTTCAGCAAGTCACGTGCCATCTCATTACCTCCTCACCGTCCTTACGACTGTGCCATCAACCTTCTCCCAGGCACCACCCCACCTAAAGGGCGACTCTACTCTCTGTCTCGTCCCGAGAGAGAAGCCATGGAACAATACATCTCTGAGTCACTTTCAGCTGGAATTATCCGTCCTTCTTCATCCCCTGCAGGGGTGGGCTTTTTCTTTGTGGAAAAAAAGGACAAGTCCCTCAGACCCTGCATCGATTATAGAGGCCTTAATGAAATCACAATTAAGAACCGCTACCCGGTTCCCCTCATGTCCACCGCATTTGAGTTACTCCAGGATGCCCGCCTATTTTCCAAGTTAGACCTAAGAAACGCTTACCACCTGGTCCGGATACGAGAAGGTGATGAATGGAAGACCGCATTTAACACCCCCACTGGTCATTATGAGTACCTGGTGGTTCCGTTTGTTAACTAATGCACCGGCGGTCTTCCAGGCGCTCATTAATGATTCTTAGAGACTTTCTCAATGTCTTTGTATTTGCATACCTTGATGACATCCTGATCTACTCACGCTCATTAGAGGAACATAAGCATCACGTGCGTCAGGTCCTTCAACGTCTGCTGGAGAATAAACTCTATGTCAAGGCTGAAAAATGTGAGTTTCACCGTGAATCCACCTCCTTTCTGGGGTATGCCATCTCACCATCAGGCATCCAGATGGATCCAGTAAAAGTAAGGGCCGTCACAGATTGGCCAACACCATCGTCGAGGCGGGAACTTCAGGGCTTTTTGGGCTTTGCCAACTTCTATCGACGTTTTATCCGTGACTTTAGCATTGTGGCGGCCCCACTTACGTCTCTTACATCCACCAAGGTCCCTTTTCGATGGAACCCTCTGGCGGAGGAGGCATTCAAAGGACTCAAGCGGCGTTTCACCACAGCACCCATACTCACCTTCCCTGATACTTCTCTCCAATTCATTGTTGAAGTCGATGCATCTAAGACAGGAGTGGGAGCAGTGCTCTCCCAAAAATCACAGAAGGACAACAAGGTTCACCCGTGCTCATTCTTTTCTCATCGGCTGACGCCCCCTGAACGGAACTATGACATCGGGGATCGCGAGTTGCTCGCAGTTAAGCTAGCCCTTGAAGAATGGAGACAGTGGTTGGAAGGAGCTGAACACCCGTTTCTTGTTTGGACTGATCACAAAAATCTAGAATATCTCAAGTCAGCCAAAAGACTCAACTCACATCAAGCACGCTGGTCACTTTTCTTTTCACGGTTCAATTTCACGCTGTCATACCGCCCAGGATCCAAAAATACTAAGCCTGATGCCCTCTCCCGACAGTTCCCCGCCCCTCAGGATGCATCCACTAGGGAAACCATACTCCCACCCCAGTGCCTGGTAGCTGTAACTCGGCTGGATGTAGAAAACCTAGTTCTGCAATCCCTTGAACAGGAGCCAGGCCCCAGTAATGTCCCACCTGGGCTGCTTTTTGTCCCTGTTTCTGTTCGCCCCCAAGTCTTAGAATGGGGCCACAGCTCTAGGCTAGCCTGTCATCCGGGGGCAACCCGCACCCTCTCACTGCTTAATCAACGTTTCTGGTGGCCGACTATCAAGGAAGACGTCAAACGCTTTGTAGCATCCTGTGATGTCTGTGTCAGGAACAAAACAACAAACCTTCCTCCTGAGGGACTCCTCAGGCCCCTCCCCATTCCCCATCGACCCTGGTCTCACATCTCACTTGACTTTGTAACTGGGTTGCCGCCATCTGACAATAATACCTGCATTCTGACAGTGGTCGACCGGTTCTCTAAGTCTGCCCATTTTATTCCGTTACCCAAGCTTCCGTCTGCCAAGGAGACAGCTGAAATCCTCATCTCCCATGTCTTCAGACTTCACGGACTCCCATCAGATATAGTCTCTGACAGGGGACCACAATTTTGGAAAGCATTTTGTGGCCTCATTGGCGCCACCCCCAGCCTTTCATCAGGATTTCATCCTCAAAGCAATGGCCAAACTGAGCGCATGAATCAGGAGCTAGAAAAATCTCTGAGATGTATGACCTCAAGGGACTCAGCTTCATGGAGCCGTTTTCTCCCTTGGATTGAGTACGCCCATAACTCTCTCCCCACCTCGTCCACAGGTATGTCACCATTTCAGTGCTGTCTTGGCTATCAACCTCCACTGTTCCCTACCCAGGAGGCAGAATCTGCTGTCCCTTCCGCTCAAGCTTTCATCCGTCGCTGTAAGAGGACATAGTAATGGGCCTGCGCTCAATTACGACGCTCCGTGACCATCTTTCAGCGCAAAGCTAATCTCCACCGCTCAGCCGCTCCTACTTACCGTGTCGGACAAAGAGTTATGCTTTCCACACGCAACCTACCACTAAAAACAACATCCCAGAAACTTTCGCCTAAGTTCATCGGCCCGTTCACTATCCCTCGAGTCATTAACCCATGCTCAGTCAGACTAGCCCTGCCATTATCCATGCGCTGAATTAATCCCACGTTCCACATCTCCCATGTCCGCCGACTGGTCCCATGTCCCTTGTCTCCACCTCCACCTCCCCCTCCTCCCCCTCGACTTATAGATGGCGGCGAAGCCTTCACTGTCCGGAGACTCCTCAAGTCTCGCTGCCGTGGACGCGGCCTACAGTACCTGGTAGACTGGGAGGGTTACGGACCCGAGGAGAGATGTTGGGTACCAGCCAGGTTCATCTTGGATCGATCTTTGATAACGGATTTTCACAATCTCCACCCCGAGGCACCCTCAAGAACGCCAGGTGGCGTTCATAGAGGGGGGGGTACTGTCACGGCATGCCCGGTCACGCACACAGCAAGCGCTCACTCACCACTTCCGCATTCCCGACGCGGACTTCATTCAGAGAAACAGCGAGCGCTACTCACGGCACTTCCGCATTCACGGATCTCATTGATTAAAAGCGCTGCACTCACTCTCTACAAACGCTCGTTCTGCACTCGGATCCTCCACCGCCACGCCCCCCGTGACAATAACATCATCAAAAGATAAATAAAAAAAAAGGAGAAATCTCTGGGCGTAAGGGACAAGGCCGAAGACCTTTGTTAGATGCCGGTGGTATTCAGGCCCTCAGACCTCTGCATGATTGTGACAACCATGGTAAACATTTCCCTGTCCCATTTATTTTTTATTTAAAATGAGCTCATTTTGTGAATAAAATTGTAAAATTTCTCAGTTTAAACATTTATGTTATTTATCGTCTAATGTGAATAAAATATTGGCTCATGTGATTTGAAATTCTTTTAGTTTTCGTTTTATTGAAATTTTAAAAACGTCCCATTAATATTAATATAATATAATGAATTATATATACGATAGACTGTCCAGGGTGAACCCCTCCTCGTGCCCTACGTCCACTCAGTGGAATAAGCTCCAGTTTAATAGAACTGGATAATGTTTAAGTGGGTAAACAAGATGATTACAGAAATAGCGATAAGACATTCAATTATTTTGCACAGGTTATTTGCTCAAATCCAAAGGTCTGTAAAAACGCATTAAAATGATAGAGAATATCAAAATCCTCGTTTGAAACATCCTCATGGGAAACACTGGAGAAACTGAATTTCCTGAAACCTACATTTATTTGATTGATCAGTAAATACATTTATTCTGCAAACCCAACACAAGCACAATAATTTCAGTTTCTTCAATACAATAATCTTATAATAATTTGGCAACAAAACAAACACAAAGATTTCACTATAGCTATACAAACTAAACATTTCTTATAATAATTTACCTACAGAAAATTGTGCCAAAACTGACCACTGCCATGCAGGTCCAAATTTCAACAATGTATTTTGGTGAGGGATTATTACTGTAAAATAAGCATTCTCTAGAGGGTTTACACATCTCTTGTCCACCAGACTGAGCCAGTTTAATTCACAGAACTTGCGAAAGCTTTCTAGAATGAAATAAATACATTATCTTTGGCTCACATGGGCCATATGTCCTATAAACTGAATCAAAAATTTGACTTTTGATTTTAAAACAATATTTTTTCTTTTTAAAAACACTAGAGGCTAAAGGATTATTTATTTTTATTTTACAACAATAAAAAATGAAAATAAAACAATATAAAAACAATATAACCAAAGATAGGAAAAAAACAACAACAATCAAATTCTGTGTTTAACACCATTATTCTTCAGACACGAGTCAACAAACTGCTGTTGCTGGTGTTGAAGCCGTCTCTCAAGGTATTGAACTTCTTGACCAATAGGCCACAGTTTGTTAAGATCCACTGTGTTTCATCCTCCACCGTCATACTCAACATTGGCTCCCCATATTGGCTCCCATAGAACATTTAAACTTAACAAGTCCCAAGCCTGCTCCTGTACACGATGCTCACATATGATTGCTCTACAAGTACCCGGCAGATCATTTATAAAGTTTTGTAAAATTATAAATATTTGTCACCGTCTATAAGGTTCGGTGCCATTTTTCTGGGTGGCCGTTTCATCTGTGGTTTTCATTAGTCGGAAATAATATATATATAATTCTTTCTTTTACACGGTGAATGTTGAGTGTTTCTTCTGGTCTTTGTTCTCGTAGTCATTTTTATTCTCACCAGACTGAGCCAGAACACAGTCTTCAAGTCCTTATTCACTGAACAGTAATGAATTATTTGATTAAATATTATTTCTTCACTAGGGTGCCGTGTAGGCAGTTTAAGGAAACATTTTCAGCATTTAAAATGATGTTGTACTCAAATGTGGGCAGCCACTGGCCCCGGGTCACAAGCTCGGATAACGACGGTTGTATCAGATAAGGGATCCGGCATAAACCCTATGCTAAGTTGTGTGCGGATCAGATGGTCTGCTCTGCCGACAACCAGCAACAACTTAAATAATTACTCTAAAAGTACACAGTAAATGAATTTAGAACATTAATAGTAAAGAAATGTCAGCACTTCTGCAGAAACTGACTGGATTTACAACGCTGACCAGTCCAGTCCAGTCCATGTTCACAATATATAACAACAACAACAACAACAACAACAACAACAACAATATTATTATTATTATTATTATTATTATTATTAATTCATTATTTGAGCAGTACTACTACTATTTTTTTTCTTTTTTCATTGTAAAAGAATTTACAAAAATATCCTAGTCAAATCAGACATGAAATAAATGTGCAGATAATGCTGCCACCTACTGGAGAAAAATATAAACATATATATGAAATTATAAATATAATTCATATGAATATTTATTAGAACTATTTTGAAACAAACGCTCATAGCTATACGCTAGTATAGATAGCAATACTCTCATATTTTAAATATAATATATAATCATTTTTTTTTACAGTGAAATATATTTTAATAGTTGGCGGAAAGAGAATCACTGACATTCCTCAGCTCTGAGGATGAATATGTAAACTCAACTATAAACTCTTGTTCATAGTTCTTGTTTGTGTTAGAAACTGGTCTACACTGGCCTCCAGTTCAGGATGCATCAACATTCTCCTTCAGATTTTTTTCTGAGTCAGATTTACCAGTTTATCTCCATGTGTCATTTGTAATGCAAACCAACTGAACCAAAATCTCCTGTTCAAGTCAGTTATAAAATTCCTGGATAATAGAATTTGATTTGATGATTTTTTAAAGAGTATTTAAAGTGATTAACTTCAGTCTATTTGTTAAATTAGTGTACAAATATATTCCTATGCATTAGTTTAGGGTGTACACCCGTCTCAGCCAGTAGGGGGCACTCACACAACAATAATCATGTGTATCCACGCTCTCCATCAGACTCTCTCTCTGATTGGCTGAGAGTTTTCCCCCTCTCTCTGATTGGCTGAAAGTAGTGTACGGCTGTTAACTATATAAATCAGACTCTGAAGTATTTTTCCTCCTTCGAACCTGCAGCACAGAGGGAAGCTCACACACACACACACACACACACGGGACAGATTCTGTGCTCTACAGCTCAACCATTCTGCTCTTCAAAATACAAGATTAGTTTATTATGGTCATTAATGCTGCCCTTTTTTCATTTCTTTCCATTTTTAAACCACTTCTTTGTACAGAATGAAGTGTGTTTTTCTGTAGAACTTTTTTCTTTGTAATTTTCTTGTTTGATTTTCAATTAAAACTTTTTTTGTTTAAATTACTTAGAAATTATTTTTATTATTGTTAAATTTTTTTTCCTTTGACTTAAATATTCACTAACAGACAGGATTGTTTGATCTATTTGTTTATTTTACACTTTGTTGTTTGATTTGATTATTTTTTTAAGTGGCAGTGAATCTTTTTTATATATATAATTGATGAAATTATAATCCGGCACGATGGCGAGCGCCTGCCTCCAGCTGACCGGTTTTCTCCTGAGCTTTGTGGGGTGGATCTGCGTGATCATCGCCACCTCCACCAGTGACTGGGTGATCCGCTGTAAATACGGCATGAACACGTGCAGGAAGATGGACGAGCTCGAGACTAAAGGCCTGTGGGAGCAGTGTGTGATCTCCACCGCACTGTACCACTGTTACTCCCTCAACCAGATCCTCGAGCTGCCTGGTGAGTCTCGTTACTACACACACACACACACACACACACACACACACCATAATCTTTAATGCCCAAATCTTATTATTTATTAACTAATTCATTAATTTATTTACTTACTTTTATTGTAAGTAATGTTATATGTTCAGCATGGAATATTTACATATTGTAATTAAACAATTACAGTTTATTAAATATTAAAATATTTCTAAAATATTTTCATGAAAATGGATAGCAATAAGTAATAAAAATGTTAATATATACAGTGGAAGCTTAGTCTGCGAGTGTTTCGCAAGATGAGCAGAAATGTTAATTAAATTTGAACTCTGAGGTCTTGAAATACGAGTAGGATTGTGGGTAATCATCTCCCATGCTCGTCTCCCATGCTCAGGCTCAGAGAGTGTGCGTCACTCGTATAGTCTGTGTGCGCTGTTTACTAGACCATGTGTGTGCGTGTGTCACCACGTGTGTGCGCATAAAGCATTTTTTGTGTTTGCATGTGTGTGTGTGCCCAGGGCATCATACACACTAGAACCCTGCCCCAAGGGTAAGATCAGGTGGCACAGCACCAGGGCAAAAATTACAGCATTTATATTTATATATTAGTTTATATATATATATATACACACACTTATCTGTCGGGATTTATTTGTATGTTTTTTAAAGGTAAAGTGCAGGTTAATTTGTTTTATTTTTACTTTATATTTTGTATTAATTATTTTTATGTATTTTTTGGGGGCTGTGGAACGAATAATTTAAGTTTTCATTATTTCTTATGGGAAAATTCGATTTGGTTTATGAGTGTTTTGGAATACGAGCCCACTTCCAGAACATGCTCGTAATCCAAGGTTCCACTGTATGTTGTTTTTAATTTGCGTTGTTTTATTGTCTTTTTTTAAACTATACCGTCTATATGGTATGTGTGTGTGTGTGTGTGTTTGTGTGTGTGTGTAAATATACATTATATTTGTAACTTTATATATTTGTAAGTTTTTGTGTGAAACGAAAATATTTGTGGCCTTCTTTCTTGGACGGCAGCCTTTCAGTCTATGGTGATGTGAAACTAGCTTGACTGGAGACTCTGGTGTTCCAGCACCTTCCAGTTCATGGCAGGCGGTACTTTGCTGGTTAAGTATTGCATTGTTGCTGACCATCAGAACCAGTTTCCTCTCCGCTAAGAGAGACAGTTTGGGTCTTCTTCCAGACCTTCCAGTAATTTACAGTACACTGCGGACAAAAGTTTAAACTGATCTTGGAATCTGTAGTTGTTCAGAAATGGCTGTGACAGATGTTCCTGACTTGTATAAATCTACCATCCTCTTTCTCAGATCTGCACTGAGCTCCTTGGATTTTTCCATTGTACTGTGTGTTGCTCGATCCAGTGAAAGCTGTCACACAAATGCTTTTTATGAGAGAAGTGGGCTCAGCAATTATTATTTTAGCTGAGCCCTTTTAGCACTACTGAAAGAATAATCTAAATATGTGTATGATTTTGGCCCTGTGTTGATTTCAGAGATTGCTAAATAAAATAAAAAAATTGTCAGCTGTTCTGGAGCGGTTCTCACAAGAACAGTATTGTGTCGAGTGCGTTTGTAAACCCCATCGAGCTCCATGATGAAACTGTCTCTCATGAAGACCTTCCCAGGAAAGCGAGACCAAAACTTACTGCTGCAGAGGAGAAGTTCATTTAGAGTCACCAGCCTCAGAAATCACCAATTAACCTCAAGCAGCACCTCAGATTAGAGGCGTTATGAAGCTTTACAGAGCAGAAGGAGCAGATATACATCTCAATATCAACTGTTCAGAGGAGATTATTGTGTGTTTTTGACACTTTAATGGCAACTTTAGCAAGCTAGCTAAGTTGGAAGTCTTGACTATGTATGTGTGTTGCAGTGTACATCCAGACATGTCGCGCACTGATGGTCTCAGCATCCATCCTCGGGTTACCCGCTGCGGCGCTCCTGCTCTCCGCCATGCCGTGCTTCCATTTTGGAGACGAATCAGTGAATGACAAGAACAAACGCTCAGCTGTTGGAGGAGTCCTGGTGCTCATAGGGGGTATGCAAAACACACACACACACACACACACAAGCACACAATTATTATGCTACACTTAAATGCAGTCAGGTTTATCATTAAGTCCCCCTGGCTCTGTGCAGTTCACCCCACGTTCTCACAGTTCAAGTCAGAAAACAGTGCTGCGTGATACTGTGTAGTGAAATTTGTCATTTGTCAAAATGGTGGCTTTAATGCTAGTCATCATAGCAGTCAGTGCTAATTATAATTACACTGTAATTTTAGTCAAACAAAGTAATTTTTGAGTATGTAGCAGCACATCTGAGAGAAATCTTGATGTTCTGTCTCATTTCCTGTCACTCTGCCAATGCAAAAGGCTTCATTTCTACATGCATGCTGCCTAGACCACTAGCTAATTAGCAGAGGTGTACTTGGACATCCCATATCCGAGTAAAAATAAAGATACTGTACATAAACTATTACTTCAAGTAAAAGTAGAAGCCTCAGCTTTACTGTACATTTCAACTTGAGCAAAAGTACAAAAGTACACACCTTCAAGTTTACCTTTAGTAGCCTTAAAGTCTAATGCATAGCAGGTGGTGATATTACTACAGTGGAACTTTGGATTACGAACGTATTTTCCCATAAGAAATAATGGAAACTCAAATTATTCGTTCCACAGCCTAAAAAAATAAATACATAAAAATAATTCATATAAAAATAAATCCAGACAGTTTCTGTAATTACAAAATTACTGTCATTAAAAAGTAATTCGTTACATTACTGCATTACTTTCTGATAAAAGTAACTAGTTCGAGTACTTTTCCATTGCTGAAAATGAAAACTCCTTTGTGCTTCCTCATGCATGTTGTTTTAGTCAAGACCTTTATAATTATTCTACCATCATCACTCAGTGAAGTTTGGCTCATAATCTGTTAACTACTAACAGCAGGAATAACAGAGATGGCGCGGGTTATTGGGGGCGGGACATGTAGGACGACTTTCACACACACACACACACACACACACACACACACTAACGGAATCACTGCTGTCTGGCTCACGGATTACATAAATTGTCTAAATAACGGATTAAATATTAAAAAAATATAACTAAATGAGTACTTCAATGGCGGACCTAACGCGTTAGATTATTCGTTACATCAAAAAAATGATCCAAGTTACTTTGTAACGCGTTACACCCAGCACTGGTTAACACAGGTAACACCTGCAGGCTTTGATATTCTCTTAACACAATGTGTTCTGTTAACCATTTCAGTGTTCAGTACCCTGTTTCCACCAACACTGTTCAGCTTCCATTCACAGCACACATTTTTATTAACTCTTCAGTGTTTAACAATCACTCACTAGATGTAGTGTTCAGTCAGTTTCTGTAGTGCTCTGTTATATCCTGCACTGCAGTTATATCCTACAGTGTTGGCTACTTCACTTAACATGTTCTGTGTTTAATAAAGACAAACTGTATTCGATTAACACCTCCAGTGTTTATTCACCATGCAGAGCGTAAAATTAACTGAATTTTGCTGTGATGCTGGATGGTGTCGAGATTGATCAGTTATTACCAGTATTTGTTTACCGTGCGTGTGTGTGTGTTTGTGTGTGTGTTTGTGTGTTTGTTTGTGTGTGTGTGTTACCACAGCCATATTTGGTCTGGTGGCCACAGTCTGGTTCCCGGTTGGTGCTCATCAGGAGCTCGTGCTGATGTCGTTCGGGTTTTCTCTGTACTCCGGCTGGGTGGGCGTGGCTTTGTCTCTCCTGGGGGGCTGCATCCTCAGCTGTTGCTCCATTGACTCCACCTCCTCGCACCACCAAAGTAACCGCTACTCCTACTACTCCAAACAAAGCCTGCCCAGCAACCAGAACACGCCCCCTGGCAACCATGCCAAGACTGCACATGTCTGATCTTTCTACAGTACTATTCTCCTCCCTCTCTCTCTCTCTCTCTCTCTCTCTTTCTCTGTTTTTAAAAGAATATACAGTAATTGTAAATAGATTTTTATCATTGCATCATTGGGATTTTAAAAATGTTGGTCAGTTTTTGATGATTCAAGCTAAATAAACTCTCCAACATCCATTCACATCTATTTTTTTTTTCAAAACATAGAATAGGTATATTAAAGGGAGTTTTTTTTTAGTTATATTTTTTAATTATTATTATTTTGAAATGAAATACAGGATACGTTATTTACACTCTTTGCTTTGTCTGTGCAAATGAACAATAAGGGTTGCCAGATCTGTGTATCAAACCCATCTCAAAAGCTATTATGTCTAAGTAACTAAGTGGTCTAGTTCTAGTTCAACAATGTGGAAGACTTAAACTGCCGGGTTGTAAAAAATAATTTTTTTATATGAATAATAACTTATGTCAAATTATTTTTTCAATATTTATAATTTAGTGACTCATTGTTTTTGAGTAAAAACACTCTATTCTGCTATTCCGTGATATTACCCAGTTATTTCAAATTATTCTATCATAATCTTTAAAGTCATGGAAATCTATAAACATATGGTATAATACCTCACTAAACCTCAGTGAGTTCAAATAAATCAATTAATAATCATAACACATATATTTGTTTTAAAGATTTCCACTAAAGCAATTTGTGGCTTACTGTTTGGAATAAGACTTACAAGCTAACAATCAATATAACATAATAGTTATATTTCTATATTAATACATATTATACTTTAAAGAATGAGAATTTATGATGAATAGTAATGTTAAGTCAAAGTAATGATAACTTAAAAAATATATTGGAAGTTGATAATTGGAAATTAATGAAAAAATTATTAGTTAAAAAGGTATTAATACTATTCCATTTATTAAATAGTTTAATCTAAAATTTACACAGTGCCTTAAGTAACTTTAATTTATATAAAAGTCCACCCACTAATCTATAAACTAATAATAATAAAATAACCCTGAAACCCTGCTGTAGTTTTGCTTAAAATTGTAAATATGTATCTTTTTTTATTATTGTTATTATTTGTTTTTTTATATTTTATTCTACATTTCTTTTATATAAAACAAAATAACTGTAACTCAAATCAGCACCAGAACAGCCTCAGACTTGGTTATTTATTACAAAAAAAAACTTGTATGTTCTTTTTTTATTTGATGAATAAAATAAAAAGTGATTTGTTTTTTCAACATTTTCCAAATGGAAGTGTCTTTTCTGATGCTCAGGTCAGATGTAAACAACTGGTGCAGCCATCGCTATGATGCGACGAGGTGATGGAGGGGCAGCGAAGCAGCGTCCTGTTGTTTTAGCCTCTGCAGAAGTTATCATTTAATCTGGAACCTGTCTAAAGTGGAAAAACATTTCCTTTTCCATGGGAAATTACATGTTATTTTCCACATCTGGACTAAAATAAACAAAAAAAAATAAATAAATCTAGCAGCAGGCTATAGCTTGACATAATCACGAATTAGCCTTGCATTAGCTAGTATGAAAAGAAAACATACTTTACATCATCTCTCCTCAAAAGAAACTCTAGAAATCTTCATCTTAAAATGTTTGTGTTACACAGTTGAGGTTAAAATATTAATACAGCCACTAATTAATGTGCAGACTGAATGTTCTAACTCTAAAACGCTAATGATCACTATGCTTGGGTCTGAATTTTGTTACTGTTGGTAATGCTAAACATTTTAGGTTAATTTTTATAAAGAATTTAAAACTCTAAAAAAGAAAAAGTACATGCATTTAACAGCAACAACCTCTTCTTACTTTTATTATTAGCACCAGTAAGATTTTTAGTGTTCCTTTAAAAGATTGCTTTAAAAAAATGGAAAAATTGCTAGCTGTAAAAAACATGTTAGTAATGTTCTAATAAAATACTGTTACAAAAAAAAAAAAATCAACATTTGTCACTTGGGGGGAAAAAAGTGCTGCTCCCTCTGCGTAAAGCTAATCTGATCCATTACTAATTATATGTACTGTACAGTGGAACCTCAGCATATGAACTGAATTCGTGTTGGAGCCGGGTCCTTAAGGCAAAAATTCATATCGTGATAGAACTTTTCCCATAAGAAATAATGTAAATGCGGATATTCCCTTCCAGAACCCAAAAAATATTACCAATATTAGAGAAAAAAAATGCAAAAAGTCATGAAGCTTTTGAACGCATGCTGAACGTTGGTATTGTGGGTTGACTCTTTCAGCTTTTTTGCTGACTGAAAAAAATCATAAAATTTGTAACCTTGTCTTGCTTGGATTTCCACTGATGCAAAGACGTTTTAAACTACTCCTGGATGTACTCACAAGTTGGCATTCGGCCCGATTGCTTGCATGCCAAAATTGCTTAGGATGCTGATGAAAAATTTTGTGGAAAATGTAAATTCTTAAGGTTTAAATTCATAAGAGAGGGTGTTCGTATGCCAAGCTTTCACTATACTATTATTAGGAGAATTGCAGGGATCAAAAAGAAAAGTCATAATGATTGATTACCCCTTTAATTTTACCCCTTTAATTTTACAACTTATTAGATATGTATTATCTATTAGAAAAATATTTTTGTTCAAAATTCTTTTGTAAAATGCTAACATGTGAAAGAGCAAATTAAATGCTGATAGATAGATAGATAGATAGACAGATAGATAATGCTAAGCATATAATGCTAAATGCAACAATAACTGCATAGTGATATGGTAACTGCATATTAATAATTGTGATGCTAACAATATAAAATGGTAATCGCAAGGATAACTGCATAGTGCTATTCATGATAGCTACATAATGCTATTTGTGATGCTAACTACAAAAAAGGCTATGCTCAGTGATAACTGCATAGTGCTTATCATTATGATAACTGCATAATGCTTAGCACAATGCTAACTGTACAATGTTAAATATAATAACTGCATAGTACCAATCATGGCTATTGTATAATCCTAACTGGAATGCTAACCACATAGTGCTAATCATGATAGCTATATATTTGCAATGCTAACCACATAAAATGCTAATCGCAATGCTAACTGCATAGTGCTAATCTCCATGCTCACTGTATGAATAATTCTAGCAGCAGTGAAGCGTTTTAGATATAACCATTTACAAGATAAATATCTTAATTTAATCTTGAGTTGAGCAGAATGCTCTCTCTGCTAAATCGGCTAAAAAAGACCTGTGGCAGCAGGAAATAAGATAAAATTAACATAAACAAAGCCTAACCAAAAGTAAATATTACATCTCTTTGACACTGCTTTGCAAGCACTATGACATCAGCCCTATGTCGTCATAGTGTGTGAAGGGCCCTCTTGTTTTTTTTCCACCCTTTTGGACTTTTCGGGGGTCTTAACATGCTCAAAAACTCATGAAACTTGGCAGACAGGTTGGAATCTGCTGCCATCAGGATGCCTGAGAGTCTCGTGGCCCCCAGGGGCCCCCACACGAGATTTTGCTGCCTACCTCATACACACTTTCACCTAGGCACACGAAACTCGGTACACATTTAGAGCTCATCGAGCCGAACAACTTTCGCACTGCATGTCCTGGGCTAAACTCAACAGGAGGCCGGTTATTTTGGGTCGTTCGCAAAAACGCACCCAATGGATTTTGATATACTCCTCCTAGGGAAATTATACAATCGCTACCAAACTGGGCCAAAGAGATCTAAAGACATTGACGATGCAAAATTGCGGAGGGATTTTTGATATCTCAAACGGGTCAGCCGTGATAATGTCTTAAATGTACGCCAAAAAATGATTAATAACTTTCTGTGTGGCATTATATTGAGTGACATTATATTGAGTGACACCTTCTGTGACATCTCACACACACACACACACACACACACACACACACACACACACACTAATGCACTCAACAAATATTTAGGGCCCAAACTGACATTAGCCCTGTATAGTGTGTGATGTGTGCAGGTTGTGAGGTGCAACCGAGTGGCGATGGCTTTTTCGAGGTCTTAACACACTCGAATGACACAGGTTGTGCGGTGCGCCCGGGGTGGGAATGGCGCAGGGTGCTTGGGCCCGTCATTGTTGCTTGCAACTATTTTTTTGTTTGTTTCTTGTGTGTTTCAGAAAAATATTCCTTTGTTGTTTGTTTATGCTAATGCTGTGTGATAATGCTAACATTCGTAGCATTGAGAAACAGCTGAAGATGAAAACTGAGGAATGGTGGGGGTGTCACCTTATGAAAGACTTATAAGCTGTAACACAGTTTTGTTGAAGAGTGTTTACACACACACACACACACACACACACACACACTCTCTTCCTGAGGCTCGGTGTGTGTCAATGTCATTACATACAGTTAGCAGGTGAAATGAAACTGTATGACTCGTTCACTTCAGCAGCATGAATTTAACAAATTCATACTTTGACATTGACCACCATTTTAGCAATGATGATGAGACAAGTTTGTGTGTATGTGTGTGTGTGTGTGTGTGTGTGTGTGTATGTGTGTGTAAGCCAAAGTGCACTAAAATGAATTGGCTTTAATTAAATCAAGTGTCATTGTTCTTATCTTAACAATTTTACGTGCCTAATAATTAAGTTGTGCTTCTTTCTCTCCAGTGTGGATTCCACTGTGACCTTCTTAAGGTTCTTACTAAAGCTAGTTTCCTGTAGTGCTGAACGCTAATTAACAATCTCAGAATAGCTTTGGGTCAAATGTTTTAAATTCAGTAAGACAATCAGCATGAAGTAGTTTTCATTTTTGTCCACTATATGACATCAGCAAAAGTCTGCTAGCTAGTTATGAGGTATTAGCTACATGTTGTAACACTTTATTGTATAAACAGATCTCATACACAAGTTTCTACTGTAGCTAACTATAATGTTATCCAATGTTTGAGCTAGGTTTTGATTTTTGCCATCAACTTAGCTAGGAGATATTCCTATCTCACTAGCTCGATGATGGAGCGTAAGAGGTCGCGTCAGTGCACTCAGGCTTTGGCTAATGTCAACACTTCAGTATGTTTGTGTTTCAGATCAGGACTGAACTCAGATCAGTGTTTATTTCAGCAAATGCAGGCAAATCAAGAGCGACGCTTCATCAGGTCTGCAATAAACAGCTTTCATTGTTGCCATGACAACATCATCACACAGCGTGACGTGGCAGCAGAACCACAAAAAAAAAACTAACAAATGAGATATATTTATATATTTACAGGTATAGATTTTTTTTAAATGTATATATTGTCTTTTTCTTTTAAATCATTTAAAATCATACAACAACAACATCCAAAATGCACAGAAAGAACAAGTTCACATTGGGAAGCCGATCTTACCTGAACAACACACACACACACCGACACACATACACACTCTGCACACAAACACAACAGTGCACAGAGTGTACCATCAACTGGAAATAGATAAAATAAATGCTAGCCAGTCTTAGCGCTAACAGTGGCTAATTTTTTTAAATAGATCCGTATTAAAATATTCCATTACACATTTCCTGTTTTTGCTGTCTCAGGCCTTGAGTCTCCATCCAACAGCAGCGAAGAATAAAACAAACTTACTTACAAAATCTATTAAAAAATAGGCGCCTTTATTTTCCTTTAATGTCCGAGTGCTTGTCTAGAGCTTTTGTTTTAATCAGTTATCAAACAATAATCTGACGCCGCCTTCATCCGTCACTGTTTATCCCGTCATGCTGTTTCTATAGCGACGATAGCTGGAGCTTTCACTAATTAATTAATTAAAGCCTGATATCATATTACACTCTGCATTGCGTTAGACTTTATAAAAAGTCTGCTTTCTGCTAGTATTGATATCAAGTCACTAGAAACACCGAAAAAGTTCTCAAACTGGATGTATTTATTTACATGTGTTTTCTCACCATCATAATTCAAAATAACCGCTCTCAACAAATAAAAACACCCTGTACCGCTTTCAGCCAATCAGAACACACTGTACTGAGTAAACGACGCTGAATTTAGTTAGAGATTGTTAGCTGAAGAAATAGAACCAGATGTTTGTGCACTTTTCTTTTGTCATGCAGGCATGTCATTAAAATTCCTCTTCATGAAACAGCCCTAAAATAAATCCACTTCACGTCTCTCTTCTCTTCTCCCACTTTTTAGTTTTTTTCAGATTGTGAAGTAAAATGGCCGTCAGCAGACTTTGGCTTTGTAAACAGGAGGAAGTGCTGCATCACACACTCTGTGCCCTAAACTGCTGTTAGTGCGCCTAGTCCTCACGCGCTCCAGAGTGCGACCCATGTATGCCACAGGAGTGCGCACTTGCAGCAGGCTGTGCTCTTTGCTTGCTAACGCACTGCTAACTCCCGAGCAGTAAATTGGTGTAGCTCTGTCATAAATACGTCTAACTATAAATTCATCAAATGTACGTCATTATATGTTTATAAAAACTGTATATAGCTAAGTAAAAAAAAACTGTGGCGTGATTAAGCTAACTTAAGCTCCGCCTCTTTTTCTAAGCAAAAACAGGTCCGGTAGCAACACGATCCAATCAATTTCACACAAACGGTAAAGAACGTCGAACTCAATCGGTAAAGAACGGCCCTAAACCGATGAGACTTAGGACCAAGGGGAAGTCAGCAAGGGCGCATTCAGAACACATTTTAACATGGAGCCCTTTTGTTTGTTTCACTGTCGTCTTCAAGACATGCAATTACTCAGTGACGCAAGTTTTATTTCCACACTCCACATGCTGCACGATTGAAACTACACGCACATGGACGAGAAACTACACGCACAGTCACAAATACACACAAACTGGCCAAGACCTGAAATAAAGCTCAGTACATCACACAAGACACAAACTAGCGTAGCAAATCCAAAAGACACAACCTTGTTCAATATAATGTCTTTAGTGTTGACTTTTGGACAGGGTTTATGTTCTAAACTAAAAAAAACCATAAGGCCTCATACGGTGGAGTGAGCTTAGCTTTGGGCCTGGGATACGAATCCGTCACATGTTTGGTGTGTGAGAAACTCGAACACTTCTCAGCTCAAGTGAAAGAACTAACTTTTCCAACACAGTCCAAACACATCCCCTCTGATCAACTACACACGGAGGAAACCTTTTCTAGCCATAAAGCCCCGATCAGGAGAAAGACACAAACCATACCAGCGTGATCTCACGGCTGCGCATTCGCTAGCCAACGTATGAATGGTGAGGTTCTGGATGAGGGGCGGAGTTATGTGTCAGACACACTTGACTGTCTTGAGCCTGCACGAATGCGGCGTGAGATCGGCGGGTTGAGCGTCATGCTAGCACACAGAGCCGGTGAGATAATGGTGGGACACATGGCAGGATCACAGGCACGAATGAATAAACGTGTGGGATGAAGACACACGCCCCCGGGTCACAGCGTTTCCCTTGTACAAAAATAAACACACGCAAATACAGGCGCAGGTAAGCGCGAGCAGTCGTGATCGGAGACACCGTGATGCATGAAGGCACTAATCGCAAGCAAACTCGGGCTGTTTAGAGCGCCACCTCTTGGGCTAGATGCTGGAAAGAAAGAAAGAAAGAAAGAAAGAAAGAAAGAAAGAAATTAAGAAGATTCCGATACGAGGTTTTAAATAAACAGTGGGCAGCGCAGGACAACGTCTCGACACACGGCTGAGATTTGAGGTTTTGGTTAAAGTGAAAACCGTGAGGGAAAAGTTCACCGTAGCTGTTTGTAGCGGATGTTTCATTTCCTCTGACGTTTTTAAACACTAAAATAAAAGCTCTTAGAATTTATACGTTATCATGTAGTTAAAGTCCATAAACAGATTCATTTTATCGTCACCTCTTTCTCTGATCTTGGGAGAGTTCAGTCTTATCTTTATAGAAACTGAAGGAAAGTGAGAATTGAAAGCGGATGATGGAGAAACCGGCAGCTGGCGTGTGATTGGTTAGAAAAACTTTACTTGTCATGGGTTGTGTGAGCTGATGCACAGCTGTGTGTCTGGGTGTGTGACCTCCACACTGCGGAACGATCTTCAGCAAAACACAAAATTTGTTAATTTTTACAAAATAAAAATGGGAAAACAAGCAAATGTCTTTTTATTCCAGAACTTCCTTCAAGATCAATAAAGTATTTATCTATCTATCAATCATTACTTTTTTTTTTACTTTTTAAATGTGTACATTTTACCGCTACTGGAATATGGGAATGGATCTGCTGGAATTGCAAAAATGTTGTACTCACAGAATGCGCTTTTACTTCTTCTTATAATTATTCTTTTTGGCCACAGAAACAACCATAAAAAGCAGGTTTATCATAGACATCTGTGCTATTCCTGTGCCTGTGTGACCCATTTTTAAATTTCATCAGTGTGTCACATTTTCTAGGTTGTTCTGAAAAAGATGTCACTCTATGTTGTGTAATCCTGATCCCCATATAAATTCATTAAAACACAGTAATGCAAATAATGGCTAAAAGTGCTCTGGGTTTTAAGGACTACTCAGGCGAAGAACCACATTTGGTAAAAAGCATCAGTACTAAAAAAAAAGATATTTTTTAAATAAATGTGGCTTTAAATCTGTGATTTTAAAATATTTATTTATACACTTTTCGCAAAAAATATTACCCTAGATCAATTATCCCTATCAACTACAGTATGCTTTTAGGCGATTGTTTTTTTCTTTTTTTTATTATGTAAATCACAGCAGCTCAGGAGTTTTTCATCGTCCTCCTTAAACATCATCTTTTTAAATATTTTTAAACCACAGGTCTCCCGAGCTGGTCTGATATCAGATTTTCTACATAGTCATTATCTGCATAATAAAACAAGTGGAATGAATTAAAAGTGAGTTTTAATTTATTTTTTTACTAATTAAATAAATTTTTTAAAAAGTATTTTCCTGTTTTAGTGAATAACAAAGAACGATACATAAAACAAAAATCTGTTTTCCCATTTTCATTTCCGATTGAGGACCAGGCGAATGTGGCGTAGTGTGAACGCACCCATAGCTCACCGTCTTAAACCCCTTAAGGATCACTCAGGTCGATTCCAGCCTTAGACATCATACAGTATGTTGATGTTCTTTTTAATGTTATATGAATATCGTTAACGCTATGAACACAATATTAACACTTACATAAAGTTTAAAATGTCTGTAAGAGGAGTTGCACAAGATTGCTGTTGCACGACTTACAGCGCATTATGTGAAGAGAGCGGCACACACTAGAACGCCTTCCCTGCTGTTTGCTAGTGCGCTTAAAGAAAGCCATTAAATCGCTCTGACGCTGGGACACAAACCCTGCGCACAACGAGTTACAGGCAAGGGGGCGCTGCAGTACATTTACACATTTGGCAGACGCCCTTATTCAGGATGACTTGCATTTTATCAAATTGTTTACATCTGAGCAGTTGAGGGTTAAGGACCTCGCTCAAGGGCCCCACACTTAACCACTGCGCTACCCCTAACCTATTACATTACATTTCAGATTGGTGATGACATACCGCTATTGTGTACGTCAAACCACAATGATATTTAAAACTATCTTAGAGTGCATCCTTTTTTCTGTAGTTACTGTAAGCAACTGTTTCTCAGTTAAAGAATCTTTAACCTTAGTGACAACAGTGACGACCTCCTCTAAGATACAATCACTTAAAATGCTTGTACACACTTTAGCCGGAAAGACTTCAGTGATCCTTAAAGGGTTAATCGTCGATGTAAATTTTTTAGCAGAACACCGCGAGCTGTCAACGCCGATGGAACCGTCTCATAAACGTTACACTTTCACGTTTCATTTCTTTCTTTTTCCCAAGAAAAAGCTGTAAGACTTTGATAATTAGCTAGCTAGCGCACTATGTCAGTTACTGCTGTTCGAGAGACAGTAAGGATAAAAAAAATACAGTTCATAAAAAGTAATGGAGAAGCTAACGGTCCATCTTTGGAGTGTGTGAACGCAAGCAAAGTGCAAAGAGATGCAGCAGGCTGATTTGAAAGAGAACATTTTCCTAGTTAAAGTTAAAAACATAAATTAGAAACAGATAAATAGATCAGTAAGCGGAATAAAACTTTGGAGTGCAGGTTGAACCATCTCGCCCAAGAGTTTCTGTCACCACGAACCAACCATTTTAAGACTTTCTTCACTCCAGCGGCTCGTCCAAATCCTCGTCCACCACCAGAGCCTCGAAGTTGGGTTTCACGCTCTTGGGTTTAGCTTTGCTGCGGGACGATGAGGACTTTTTCAGATCTGAAACCTCATCTGAGTCGCGCTTCTGGTTTTCGGTCCGGCTTTGGGGTTTCCAGTCCGACGGAGGGCAAAGGTCATCGTCTACAGCGACGTTGTCGTCGACACCCATGTCGTAGCGCTGGTACGTGCTGGCATGAGCTTCCTCCTCCAGAGCCGTGATCTCCAGCGTGCTGTTCCACATCCCATAGCCAAAATAAATCAACACACCTGAGCACGGAGAAGAAAAACAAAGTCAGGACAGCCTTCTCGTCTTTCACACACCACACCACAGGTCATCAGAGCGAGAGCAGCCAATTACGTGCATATCGTACACTCTGGGATAGAGTATAGGTAGTAAGTGTGTGTAGGTGTGTCCAGGTGAACATACGCAGGTGTGTACCTGTTCCCTGGATTTGTGTCCAGGTGTATATGCATGTCTAGTGTATACGTATGTTCAAGTGTGTGGTCGGGTATGTTCAGGTGCATCTGTTGGTGTGTCCAGTTGCATGTGTGTATATATCCAGGTGTCTAGGTCTGTATTACTGTGTCCAGGTGCATGTAGGCAGGTGTGTCTTGGTGTGCACAAGATGTGTCCAGGTGTGTGTTTAGGTGTACATCAGTGTGTAAGTATGTACAGATGTGTGCCCAGCTGTGTCCAAGACTTTAAGGTGCATTAATTTAAGACTCTCAGGTGAAAGAAACAGACTAGGTGTAACACGGTGTAGATCCAGGAACAAGAGCACACAACAGTTTAGCACTCACCTATGAAGCACCAGACAGCGAACCGGATCCAGGTGATTCCGGACAGTTTGAGCATGAGGTAAATGTTGACCAACATGGCTGAGACGGGGACGAAGGGCACACACGGCGCCATGTAGGGCAGACGCTTCGGGTTCTCCGGCTGCTGAACGATGATGAAGACGAGCAGCGACATGGAGATCACGAGCAGCACGAGCAGCGTCACGGCCCACCACTGCCCCTCGGCGATGAAGCCCTGTGCCGAATGTGATCAGGGAGCAGAAGGCGAAGACGAGGACGAAGAGCAGGAGAACGCAGCGAGTCACCGTCCGGCCGGTGGACTCTGTGGGACGGTCCATCTTCCCTGGAAGACCCAAGCGTATCCTCAGGGTGTAATACCGAGGTCCCATGAGCCTCTTCAGCTTCTGCACGTAGGCATTTTCTGTCTCATCGGACTCGATCCCAGTCGACTTGTCCACAGTGCCGTAATTCGGATGATTAGCCGTATAGCTCGATTTGGTTTTGTCAGATTTTCCGATTAGCATCTCGTTATCGCCTAGCGAAGGGAGATTCTTAGCGCCGCACGTGTTTGTCGAAATGCACCCACCACCGTCATCCGCATTGTACTCGTCACCTTCTTCATATTCTTCCTTCTCCTCGTTTTCCCTCTTCCTGGCAACTTCCTGTTCAGACAGGAAGTTGACAAAGCCGTGGATGTCGCTTTCAGGTTGGTAGCGCAGCAGCAGCACACACACGGAAACGAG
Organism: Clarias fuscus; assembly: GCA_030347435.1. Classification (NCBI taxonomy): domain Eukaryota; kingdom Metazoa; phylum Chordata; class Actinopteri; order Siluriformes; family Clariidae; genus Clarias; species Clarias fuscus. The sequence continues at coordinate 32,542,668 of CM059218.1, forward strand.
CGTGTAGGCCAACAGAGTGCCAATGGACATCATCTCGATCAGATCACGCAGACTCACCAACAGGGCGAGAAGGGCGGCCAGGAAACCCGACACCACACACGCCACCGCCGGCGTCTCTGTGTACGAACTCACGTTCGCCAGGAACCTGCAACACACATCAGGAATGTAAAAAACACAACATCACCGATAACACTTTATAATCAGGAGATATACCACACCATCAGTGAGCGCGTCACGGAAATGACATAAAGTTTCCTCTAAATGTAACTGTAAAACGCAAATGTCAAACTTTCCTACAATTTTACTACACCGAAAAAAGTGCAGGTATTTATGAAAACAGTTTAGAAACCTCTCGACATCCATCTGCTATCCCTGATATCACCAACATTAGCTAAGATAGCGGATAGAGAGCTAATAGCGAGCTAATGCGTCTCTCAGTCAGCTCAAGAGTCCTGATTTACATCCTTATTATCTCTGTAAGTTTAACAGCAAGAAAGCTGGTCCGGATATAACGTTACCTAGACAACCACCATTTAGCATTAGTATTAGCTAGCTAATTAGTGCTGTGGCTAAAGTTGTTTTTTTGTTGCCTATTTTGTGGCATCACAAACTGAACTCGTGAGGCTCTGCCTCGAATGTAGCTGATATGCTGAAAACTTTAATGACGGAAAACAATCTCTGAAAAGATGTTAAGAAATGTCACTCCTCCAAAAAAACCAGGCAATCGGTACTTGTTGTAAAACGAATAACTCGTTAACCTGAAGAGCAGGCCGTCCCCGGCCATGGCGTAGATGACGCGGGGCATGGGGAAGAGCGAGCCGAGCAGGCTGACGGTGAGTCCGGCGATGGAGCCGAGGGCCACCACGTACTTGGCGGAGTAAAAGCCGTTCTGAGAGAACATCTCCATCAGCGGGGCGTCGGCGTCGATCATGCTGTACGGCACCATCAGGGTGAGGATCACGCTCACCTGGAGACAGAGACCTGTGAAAACCCTTCTCACATGGAAAGTTAGCCAACGCTACTCTACAAATAGCCAGAGTGGTTAATTAGTCAGTTTGCTAACAGGCAGGTGTGAAGACGAGGAGCCGGTTTTGGATTTTCGAGCGCAGGTGTGAGGGAGCGAGTGAGCGAGGGGTAACACCTGGAGAATGATGTGTGATGAAACATCTTTATAACACACATGCTGTACAGCTCACCTGGTCAAACACGTGTGTGAGTGTGTGCGTGTGTGTGTGAGCGTGTCTGTGTGTGTGTGTGTGTGTGTCTTATAGCTGGGTGTACAGGTGTATTAACTGGTGTGTAGCTCTGCAGGCGTGTAGGTGTGTATGTTCAGGTGTGTTCAGGTTTGTGCTGGTGGTTCTGATTTGTGTACAGGTGTGTCTAGGTGCAGGTGTGTCGCCAGATGTGGTGATGTGTGATGTTGAGGTGTGTACTCACAGAGACGTAGGCAGTGAGACAGGTGATGAGTGATGCTGTGATGGCGTAGGGGATGGAGGTGTTGGGACTCTTCGCCTCCTCTCCTGTCGTAGCGATGATGTCGAAGCCGATAAAGGCGTAGAAACACGTGGCCGCGCCCTGCATCACCTGCACACGTCACCGTTACACCTTTAATCACCTCTCATCATCGTTAGTATTTACAAGCGTCCTGCTACATGCGAATGAAACTGAACAGGAAACAGCAGTGGAGGGCGGAGCTCTGACTAGATCTGTTTCTGATTGGTTACAATTACTCGTGACAAACGTGCGCTACACTTATGGTGCAGGTGTGTTACAGGTGTGCTACAGGAATGTTACACATATGTTACTGGTACGTTACGCGCGTACTACAAGAATGTGTTACAGGGATGCTACAGGTCACATAAATTAATAAAAAGAAATAACCTACTATTATTTGTCACATTTATATTACAGCAGTCACATTTTTCCCCACATATGTGCACAGGTATGCTAGAAGGGTGACAGCGTTATGTTACAGGTGCGCTACATGTGTGTTCTTACCCCTGACCAGCCAAACGGCAGGAAGCGTCCTTCGTCCCAGTTGGAACTGTCGACGAAAAAAAACCCCGCGATCATCATGAAGATCCAGACGAGCAGGTTGATGATGTTCAGGGCGTTGTTGAAGCCGACAGAGTTCTTCACTCCCAAAGCCACGATGGCGGTGACGAGGATGGCGATGACGAGAGCCAGGATGTCGGGGTACGCCTCCTCACCTTTACCTGATGACAACACAGACAGGTGGACAGGTGAGGAAGCTCCTGCAGCTACCAGGACGTTGGGGCTGCGCTTACCACAGTTTGCGGCCCTGGCTGAGAGGAGATCCTTACAGAAGATTTCAAGTGTGATGATGTAAGCAGTTTTATTCACTGAATGTTGACGTGATTGATGTGATCATTATTACTAGGACTAACCATACAGCAATTCATTGGTGATAAACTGTATTAAAGTTCTATTCGATTAAAAACATTTACATTTATGTTACAGATTAAAAATGTTATTTCCTTCTTCAGTCTGCATTTTCTATCCTAATCCAGAAAAATCTGGCAACCTTTGAGGCTCGACCTACATGTAGGCAATTTTAAGAGCTCAGACAATCCACTTAAGCAGCTGTGTAACCCGACTCTGAATCCCAGGAACTGCGTAAGTTCTGACTGGACAGATTTAATGTTACTGTGAAAACAAACCATTTGCCCCATGAAAATGATACAGGCGCACATACAGGGGAAAACAAACTTTCCAAACTTTCATTGCAACTTTCATGGAAGTGGGTGTGGTCTATCTACAGGAAGCAGATGTTTCTCATACACAGCGCTGGAATATTCACTATTAATACACCTCGGAAAGAACATGTATCTCTTACTACCGTGGCTCATGGCGCACCATGGAAATGTATTATTCACACACACACTCACCGAGGCCATTGAGCGTGCCCACATGGCTGATCATGAAGGTGCTGATGGTGTGGTTGGCGAGCGAGTCGAACATGCTGCTGAGGGCGCTGGCTCCGGCCGCCGTGCCGATCAGATACTCCAGGATCAGGTTCCAGCCGATGAAGAAGGCCACACACTCGCCCACCGTCACGTAGCTGTATGTGTACGCAGAACCCGTCGTCTTTGGCACACGCACACCAAACTCAGCATAACACACACCTGCAGGAGAACAGGCAGAGTTTATAACACACACACCGGAAACTCCTTCCATAAACCTCTATTATCAGAAACAATAAAGCTAAACCATGTGTGTGCGAGAGAACTGGGTCACATGCGTCCGGCTTCGGTTAATTTAAGTTTAAATTCCTCTCTTGTGTAAATTAAGTTGTAAAGAATTTGATGATGTTTGAGTAAAAACTGCGTAGCTAAGCCAGATATTATAGCTCTAACAGTTGAACATTTGGAATAACAAGAATCAGAGAAGAATGTGAATAAAAACAGAATAAAGAACATTAAACAATCATTTTTATACTGTATCTTTCTCTCAAAGTATATTTGTCACTTTCGCACTTAAACACCAGTAAGCTGTTAGTGTGAGCGGTGAGTGTGTCTGATATAAAGGAAGAACAACATCATGCAGAATGAAACACTCACACTGTATTTATCACTTTATCGCTCACTTTTCAGAATTTTTCTCTCTCTCAGACCTCATAGGTTACAGCAGGATGAATACATGTCTGGGTGTGTGTGTGTGTGTGTGTGTGTGTGTGTGTTTCCATGGGTGGATAAAACACTTTTCTGTAGTAAAAACATTCCCACTGTTTGTTTTTGTGTCGATTCTGAAATATTTTCAAACATTATGGTCACTTGAATATGCTTTCATATCCACCGCCAAACCACCACACTCTGTATCACACACTATATCTCACTCTGTATCACACACTATATCTCACTCTGTATCACACACTATATCTCACTCTGTATCACTCACTATATCACACTCTGTATCATACACTATATCACACTCTGAATCATACACTATATCACACCATATCACACACTATATCTCACTCTGTATCACATACTATATCTCACTATGTATCACACTATATCACACACTATATCACACACTATATCTCACTCTGTATCACATACTATATCTCACTATGTATCACACTATATCACACACTATATCACACTGTATCACACAATACATCTCACTCTGTATCACACACTATATCTCACTCTGTATCACACACTATATCTCACTCTATATCACGCACTGTATCACACTCTGTATCTCACTCTGTATCACACACTATATCACACTCTGAATATATCTCACTTTATATCACACTCTGTATCTCACTCTGTATCAGACACTATATCACACACTATATCACACTCTGTATCATACACTATATCACACACTATATCACACTCTGTATCATACACTATATCACACACTATATCACACAGTATCACACAATACATCTCACTCTGTATCACACACTGTATCACACTGTATCACACACTACATCTCACACACACTACATCTCACTCTGTATCACACACTATATCTCACTCTGTATCACACACTATATCTTACTCTATAGCACACTCTGTATCTCACTCTGTATCAGACACTATATCACACTCTGTATCATACACTATATCACATAATATATCTCACTCTGTATCACACACTATATCACACACTATATCTCACTCTGCATCACACACTATATCTCACTCTGCATCACACACTATATCACACTCTGTATCACACACTATATCACACTCTGTATTACACAATATATCACACCCTGTATTACACACTATATCTCAATCTGTATCACACACTATATCACACTCTGTATCACACACTATATCACACACTATAGCTCACTCTGTATCACATACTATATCTCATTCTGTATCACACACTATATCACACACTATATCTCACTCTGTGTCACACACTATATCACACGCTATATCGCACTCTGTATCACACAATATATCACACTCTGTATCACACACTATATCTCACTCTGTATCACACACTATATCACACACTATATCTCACTCTGTATCACACACTATATCGCACTCTGTATTACACAATATATCACACTCTGTATCACACACTATATCTCACTCTGTATCACACACTATACCACACTCTGTATCACACACTATATCTCACTTTATATCACACACTATATCTCACTCTATATCACACACTATATCACACTCTGTATCTCACTCTGTATCAGACACTATATCGCACTCTGTATCACACACTATATCTCACTCTGTATCACACAATATATCACACACTATATCGCACTCTGTATCACACAATATATCACACTCTGTATCACACACTATATTGCACTCTGTATCACACAATATATCACACTCTGTATCACACTCTGTATCAGACGCTATATCACACTCTGTATCACATCCTGTGTCACACTCATATCTCACTCTATATTACACTAGGTAATCCACCCTGTATCACCCTGTTACACTCTGTATCGTGCTGTACCATATTCTGTACCACACTCTACAGCATATCACTCTGTAGCACTTTGTGTCACACCCTGTATCACAGTTACTAACACTGAGAACTCAAAAGTAACAAGGATTTCAAAACCACAACAGTGTTGGGGCAACCCCCTCCAGAAAAATGTGAGCTTTAAAATCCAATTTCCCACGACTTCAAAACAATGCAAATAACTTAATAATAAGTACTTTGAAACAGCATTTTAATGAAAATACATTTAATTTTAAATGAAGATATGTTTTATGTTTTAGCTACAACTGAAGTAAAAATATAAATTTTCATTTGTTTTGTGGTGTGTCAAACTCATCGTATTTCATGGGCCATGTGTAATTTAATGTGAAGTAAAGCAGTAAAGTAATCACACATAAATATCAACAAAGAACAAATAAATAATGAAACAGCAGTGTGCTTTATTAAAAGGATATGACTGTAGACTTCAACCAAGATCTCAGTCTGCTGAGTCCCTTACTATGTGTGTGTGTGTGTGTGTGTGTGTGTGTGTGTGTGTGTGTGTGTGTGTGTGTGTGTGTGTGTGAATTTGCATGGGAAATGGAGACACGATTCTTCTTGTCTTATGGCAGAGAGATGTGTGACAGTTCTGGCAATTCTTCCACACAGTGATGCATGTAGAAGCACAGGCACACACACACACACACACACACAGGACCAAGAACAGGTTGTGATAACGGGAGGGGGGACAGTCTTTTTTCATAATTCAGGAGAATTGTGGGAAAATTTTGTCCGCGGGAGGAAACCAGGAGTAATGAGTGAAAAATGGGAGTCTCACAGAGAATTTGGGAGGGTTGGCAAGTATGATCTGTACCACACTCTGTATCACACTTTGTATCACACTCTACACCACACTCTGTATCACACTCTACACCACGCTCTGTATCACACTCTACACCACAGTCTGTATCACACTCTACACCACTCTCTGTATCACACTCTACACCACCCTCTGTATCATACTCTACACCACAGTCTGTATCACACTCTACACCACTCTCTGTATCACACTCTACACCACCCTCTGTATCTCACTATACACCACCCTCTGTATCACACTCTACACCACTCTCTGTATCTCACTATACACCACGCTCTGTATCACACTCTACACCACTCTCTGTATCACACTCTACACCACTCTCTGTATCTCACTATACACCACCCTCTGTATCTCACTATACACCACCCTCTGTATCACACTCTACACCACACTCTGTATCACACTCTACACCACTCTCTGTATCACACTCTACACCACCCTCTGTATCACACTCTACACCACTCTCTGTATCTCACTATACACCACGCTCTGTATCACACTCTACACCACTCTCTGTATCACACTCTACACCACTCTCTGTATCACACTCTACACCACTCTCTGTATCTCACTATACACCACGCTCTGTATCACACTCTACACCACACTCTGTATCACACTCTACACCACTCTCTGTATCACACTCTACACCACGCTCTGTGTCACACTCTACACCACCCTCTGTATCACACTCTACACCACTCTCTGTATCTCACTATACACCACGCTCTGTATCACACTCTACACCACTCTCTGTATCACACTCTACACCACTCTCTGTATCACACTCTACACCACTCTCTGTATCTCACTATACACCACGCTCTGTATCACACTCTACACCACACTCTGTATCACACTCTACACCACTCTCTGTATCACACTCTACACCACCCTCTGTATCACACTCTACACCACTCTCTGTATCTCACTATACACCACGCTCTGTATCACATTCTACACCACTCTCTGTATCACACTCTACACCACTCTCTGTATCACACTCTACACCACTCTCTGTATCTCACTATACACCACGCTCTGTATCACACTCTACACCACACTCTGTATCACACTCTACACCACTCTCTGTATCACACTCTACACCACCCTCTGTATCATACTCTACACCACAGTCTGTATCACACTCTACACCACTCTCTGTATCACACTCTACACCACCCTCTGTATCTCACTATACACCACCCTCTGTATCACACTCTACACCACTCTCTGTATCTCACTATACACCACGCTCTGTATCACACTCTACACCACTCTCTGTATCACACTCTACACCACTCTCTGTATCTCACTATACACCACCCTCTGTATCTCACTATACACCACCCTCTGTATCACACTCTACACCACACTCTGTATCACACTCTACACCACTCTCTGTATCACACTCTACACCACCCTCTGTATCACACTCTACACCACTCTCTGTATCTCACTATACACCACGCTCTGTATCACACTCTACACCACTCTCTGTATCACACTCTACACCACTCTCTGTATCACACTCTACACCACTCTCTGTATCTCACTATACACCACGCTCTGTATCACACTCTACACCACACTCTGTATCACACTCTACACCACTCTCTGTATCACACTCTACACCATGCTCTGTGTCACACTCTACACCACCCTCTGTATCACACTCTACACCACTCTCTGTATCTCACTATACACCACGCTCTGTATCACACTCTACACCACTCTCTGTATCACACTCTACACCACTCTCTGTATCACACTCTACACCACTCTCTGTATCTCACTATACACCACGCTCTGTATCACACTCTACACCACACTCTGTATCACACTCTACACCACTCTCTGTATCACACTCTACACCACCCTCTGTATCACATTCTACACCACTCTCTGTATCACACTCTACACCACTCTCTGTATCTCACTATACACCACGCTCTGTATCACATTCTACACCACTCTCTGTATCACACTCTACACCACTCTCTGTATCACACTCTACACCACTCTCTGTATCTCACTATACACCACGCTCTGTATCACACTCTACACCACACTCTGTATCACACTCTACACCACTCTCTGTATCTCACTATACACCACGCTCTGTATCACACTCTACACCACACTCTGTATCACACTCTACACCACTCTCTGTATCACACTCTACACCACGCTCTGTGTCACACTCTACACCACCCTCTGTATCACACTCTACACCACTCTCTGTATCTCACTATACACCACGCTCTGTATCACACTCTACACCACACTCTGTATCACACTCTACACCACTCTCTGTATCACACTCTACACCACTCTCTGTATCACACTCTACACCACTCTCTGTATCTCACTATACACCACGCTCTGTATCACACTCTACACCACACTCTGTATCACACTCTACACCACTCTCTGTATCACACTCTACACCACCCTCTGTATCACACTCTACACCACTCTCTGTATCACACTCTACACCACTCTCTGTATCTCACTATACACCACGCTCTGTATCACACTCTACACCACTCTCTGTATCACACTCTACACCACTCTCTGTATCACACTCTACACCACTCTCTGTATCTCACTATACACCACGCTCTGTATCACACTCTACACCACACTCTGTATCACACTCTACACCACTCTCTGTATCACACTCTACACCACCCTCTGTATCACATTCTACACCACTCTCTGTATCACACTCTACACCACTCTCTGTATCTCACTATACACCACGCTCTGTATCACATTCTACACCACTCTCTGTATCACACTCTACACCACTCTCTGTATCACACTCTACACCACTCTCTGTATCTCACTATACACCACGCTCTGTATCACACTCTACACCACACTCTGTATCACACTCTACACCACTCTCTGTATCTCACTATACACCACGCTCTGTATCACACTCTACACCACACTCTGTATCACACTCTACACCACTCTCTGTATCACACTCTACACCACGCTCTGTGTCACACTCTACACCACCCTCTGTATCACACTCTACACCACTCTCTGTATCTCACTATACACCACGCTCTGTATCACACTCTACACCACACTCTGTATCACACTCTACACCACTCTCTGTATCACACTCTACACCACTCTCTGTATCTCACTATACACCACGCTCTGTATCACACTCTACACCACACTCTGTATCACACTCTACACCACTCTCTGTATCACACTCTACACCACCCTCTGTATCACACTCTACACCACTCTCTGTATCACACTCTACACCACTCTCTGTATCACACTCTACACCACCCTCTGTATCACACTCTACACCACTCTCTGTATCTCACTATACACCACGCTCTGTATCACACTCTACACCACGCTCTGTGTCACACTCTACACCACCCTCTGTATCACACTCTAAACCACTCTCTGCATCTCACTCTACACCACCCTCTGTGTCACACTCTACACCACTCTCTGTATCTCACTCTACACCACGCTCTGTATCACACTCTACACCACCCTCTGTATCACACTCTACACCACTCTCTGTATCACACTCTACATCACACTCTACATCACACTCTGTATCACACTATATACCACACTATACTGTATGTGACACTCTTTACTACAATCTGTACTACAATCATGACCGATACTAGAGAACAAAATGTGGATGTTGTCACCTGACAGGATGGAGGCTACGGCAGCGATGATGAAGGACACAATGACCCCAGGCCCAGCCATTTCCTTTGCAACAAGACCCGATACGACATACATTCCTGTTCCGACGCAGCTGCCGACACCCAGGGAGACGAGGTCAAAGGTCGTTAGGACACGTGCCAGTTTAGTGCTGCTCTCACTTTCCAACATGGACTCCACTGGCTTGGTGCGGAGGACTCGGGAGCCGAATGCCCCCCATTGGACACGCCTGGGGTCCAGCTTAGACAGGAAACGACTCATTTTGCAGGAGAGAGAGAGAGAGAGAGAGAGAGAGAGAGAGAGAGACTCAGCAGAGCAGCATGGTGGGAGAGGATAGAGAGATTGTAGGGACAGAGCTAATTAAGAAAAAGAGAATTGAAATAGTTTTAGTAGCAAGAGTAAAAGAAAGGTGAAGAGAGAGAAGCACAGATGAGGAAGAAAAAAAAAGAATGTGCATGAAAAACATGGATAAAAGTAACGAGAAAGAGAGGAGGGAGGGAAAAGGGACAGAGAGGAAAGAGAGAGAGAGAGAAAAAGGACATTGTTAGTAAAACCACACTCACACACACACACACACACACATACACACATACACAAGTTCTTTATTTTGTTCCACTTTGGAACCATTAACATTAATCATTAAAATAAGCACACGACAACACAGATTTATTAAAGTGTGTCTATCTGTCTAATCCGTGGTGTTTTAATAAGATTAGTGTAAACTGATACTGGTGGTTGCCGTGGCAACAGCTGCTCTGATTCTCTCTGTCCTGGCTCTGTGACTTCACCAGTTTTTTATTCATCTTATTTTCTTTCATGTACTGTGTTCATGTTTCCATGTTTTTAAAAAGTGTGACTAACTCACTCTCCATCGCACTAGTGTGTGTGTGTGTGTGTGTGTGTGTTTGACACGCACTAATATTTGACTACCACCTACTAGAACACTGTTTAAAAAATCATTTTATACACCACTGTAAATGTTCTTCAGTTTTTCCTTGTTTAAGGGGATTTTTCAAGGTTCTATGCAGAACTCTGTGATTGAGGGTTAGAACCCTATTTTAAAAGAAAGACATATTAACCACTCAGTTCAATTCAATGTTATTTGAAATAGTGACACTTACTGAACAGCAAAAAAGGGAAAACATGTAGCAATACACATCAGTGTGCTCCAGTACACACCTAAGATACTAGGTTCTAATAAACCATCAACACCAATAGGTCCAAACACACACCATCACCATCACACAGCAACAGAAAGCAATACACACTCAGGCACACTCAGTCATATTATACAACAGTTAGAGTAATCTGATTGGTTAAATAAAGAAACAAATCATAATCAAATCATAATCTGTGGATAATAAATGGTGTTTGTGGAACTGCCTGTCTGTCTGTATATGTCTGTGATATATACCAGTACACACCATTAGACAACAATAATAAACACCATTACACACTGGTCTACACCAATGCATGCCGCTCATAACTAGTACTAATCATTTCACACAATATACTGGAACTGAGTACACCATACTACACCATACTACACCATATTAAACCCCAGAACACTCCAGTACACACCATACAGACCAGTACACACCATACAGACCAGTATACACCATACTACACCATACTACACCATATTAAACCCCAGAACACTCCAGTACACACCATACAGACCAGTACACACCATACAGACCAGTATACACCATACTACACCATACTACACCATATTAAACTCCAGAACACTCCAGTATACACCATACAGACCAGTACACACCATACAGACCAGTACACACCATACAGACCAGTATACACCATACTACACCATATTAAACCCCAGAACACTCCAGTACACACCATACAGACCAGTACACACCATACAGACCAGTACACACCATACAGACCAGTATACACCACACTACACCATACTACACCATATTAAACTCCAGTACACACCATACACACCAGTACACACCAGTACACACCAGTACACACCATACACTCCAGTACACTCCAGTGCACCCCATACACACCAGTACACACCAGTACACACCATACACACCAGTATACACCATACAGACCAGTAAACACCATAATACTCCAGTACATACCAGTACACGACGTACACTCCAGTACACACCATACAGACCAGTACACTCCAGTACACTCCAGTACACACCATACAGACCAGTACACACCAGTACACTCCAGTACACACCTTACTACGCCATGGCTAAGTGTTAATGGACACTAAGAGGAGTCAGTTAGTTTTCCTTTCCCGGTTAATTAGGATGAAACACCAGTGCAAATGCATTGTGGGTATTCTGTCTGGTGTAAATCGTGCGTTTGTGGCGTCAGTACGTTTTCAGTACGACTTCACGTCACAAACGTTTTGATGGATTCAGTGTAAACAGCTCTTCATTTCCCTCGCTGTAATTCTGATGAATTATTTAGAGGCTCGGCTCAGTCACGGTCTTCCATTTAATCATCACACGGCACTTTTCACATGCGCTCCGAGTGCGTAATATCCCCACCGCTACAGTCTTTTACGTCCGTCTTCATTAAATCACAGGTTTTTATGGCTGCGAGTGACTGAGTGTTGGGCTGAAAGTAATAATCACGCAGGCTGTATTTACCGTCTCGCTGCTGATTATAAAGGTGAAGGAGGCCAGGCTGGAGGTCTTTATTCTTACAGCCACTTTTATTAGGAAGTAATCAACATCACTGCGTGAGCACGGCCATGAGGCTGGACTGCACATGAAACATTCTAGGAATAGCAATTCAAAGAGTAAAAAATCTACGTTATGTCATTCTGAAGTTGATTATTTTCCTACAACAGCAGGCCCTCAGCGTTTTATTCCTTTTACCTTCATTACTTTTTAATCAGTTTCACATCAACGCTGCCATGGGATCCGTCTAAGAGAACAGCGCGTCCTACAGGCAGGCATGACCGCCACCAACGGCAACATACAGTATACAGTATAACACCCATCACACACACACACAAACACACACGCTGCTGTTTAACGTTAACTTCGTCTAGTTACACACGCGGACCGCGAGCGAGCGACTGAACATCATCAGGCTTCAAACTCAACCAAAGACCACACCTAGCCAGTGTTAGCTAACACGCTCAGGGGATTAGTTTGCCTCCCGTCAGACTCCGCCCACAACTGATAATCTTGTTAGAAATTATTTTGATAGTTTTTCACAGTTGTTAATGTAAAATTTTTATTTATTAAAGCACATCAAAAGTCAACACATTTAATGATGATGTCATCCCTTTTCCCTGGCTGAAAAGGTGAATTTTTATCTTTACAGAATAAAGTGGCACCATGGCGTGAGAACACGGCGTTAAGTGATGAGGAGGACTTTGAGGATTTAAGGAAAGCTGTGCAGAATAGTTAAAGAACTCTAAACAGTCATGAGCGACACAAAGTTCTCATCCTCCTCCTTTAATCCTTTAACACCACGCCCCCTTCTACTAAAACGCAAAGCTAAATACGTAGTCATACGCCGTTATATTTTCTTTTTTTTTTTCTTTTTTCTGCAGCTCTTTATTTCGGCGCTGAGCCGAGACGCCGCTTGATAACTTTACAAACCCAGCTCAGATAGCAAATGGAATTAAAAGTCCATTTCCTGAAAGAAAAACTGCAGCTCAATACACAAATGTGAACAAACGCTTCAGCTTCAAAAACGCCACGTCTGCTAACGTCTGCGTTTGGGAACGAGGTGTTTGGGGTTTTTATTGTTTCAAACACAACATCCTCAAATGTCATTTAATAATAAACAATTATTAAATGACAACAAATCAAATTATTAAACTTTATATACTGTATAGATATGTTTGTTTTTTTTATTTCATGTTAAGATTCGAGATATCAAGCAATATGAGCAGAAAGGCTCCTTACTGAGAATGGGGCGGGGCTAGGGCCGGGGTTGGATGATGATTGACACCATATGGTATTGTAAAGTCGGCATGGTGGAGTGATGGCCTCAGACGAGACTGAAGCAGGGTGCTCCACACATCCAAAGGCTTTCCTTAATCCGGACACGTGACGAGTCGGGAGTCACTTTTAATGATTTGATTCTTTTGAATCGCTCATTTAAGTGAATCAATCATATTTCGATTTGCTCTCACAGCATCAGGACACGACGTGGACTCGTGGAAGAGGCTCTATAGTGCCGTGTCAGAAAAGAACCATCACTGGTTCCTTCAGGACGTTTCACTTCATGATTATTTTGTGGCACCAGCAGAAATGACCGTCAATCAAACGGTTACTCCATTAAAATAAAAGTGGTTCTCCTGTGACGCAGCCCCTGAGAACATCTTCTGTGAGTTTAATTTCTCAGAGCTCACGCTGAATCACACAAAGTTCAATTCACTTAAAGGGATGATTTATACAAATCGATTCACTGAAGTGAGTCACGACTCACTGTGCGTTCATCAGCTGCATAAATCCTTTAAATGCATTAGTGTGTGTGTGTGTGTGTGTGTGTGTGTGGGGACACAGTGTCAGTGACGTACATCTCCCTGTTGGTGACTCACACCCGATTATGAATCAGCTTTCAACAGCGACACAAACAGCCATCCCTCTTTTCTATTCTGGGTCAATCTGGGCTAAACGCTACGCTAATCACCGCTTCCTGTTGTGCAGAAGCTCCTCAGTGACCACAGTCGCGTACTGACGCTTTAATACCGGCTGAAACAACGGAGATTCATCCTGACCTACCGCGAGACCGGAACGACTGAACCGCTAGTTTATCATGAGCGAAAAACAATAATGCTCTGCAGTTTAATGCAAAATCCAAACTCGGTCCAGAGGCGTCTGTCCCGCTAACTCACTCATAATGCTAGCTCATTAGGGACAGCGTGTGGGCGTCTACAAATTAGCATATTTATGCATCGTTACAGGTTAAAAGTATTTTATATAAACTTATTTTAAATACAGTTGAAGATATGGAGATGCTGAACATTAGGTTTAATTTCTATGACATCAGATTCCTGATATATTTAGTTTTGCTAACAAACAGTTGTGTTAATTATTTTAATACATTTTTATTTTAATTGCTTTGACGTATTTTATTATTATATTCAAAGCATTTTACTGATAATCTTGTTATTTTTGTCTCAGTTTAATCTTGAGTTTTTAATGTTGCAATATAATTTATTATGATACAGCTCACACACACACACACACACACACTGTTCAGCGCTTGCAACTTTCACTGGAGCATCAAAAGAGGACATGTGCGTGTGTGGAATCTTGTGCATTAATAATTTAGATATGATATTTCACTCTCTGATGATGTACACACACTCATTAACAACATGCAGGCGGCTCGCAGTGCCACACACACACACACACACACACGCAGAAACATTACACTAAACAGCACTTTTGCTGGTCTTGATTCTACACCGTCTCTAACTTTAGTGTGTGTATTTAAATATTTAAATAATTTAAGAAACTTGAGCAGATTTTAAGAACCGTTCCATCATTTCATTAATTAGCAAATTCAAATCAAACACACATTTTATGTGCCTTTATTTGTATTATTAGTTTCATGACAGTAGGACCTGGGCTTCGGGGACGAAAACCGCCGTACGTCCTGAGGGTGTGTGAGGTTTACACACACACACCCACACAGCCGAGATCAGACACGAGTGGCCACACGCTGCACGTCTCACACCGGGGGACAACACGCAGGACGTGAGTAACGTGAGTAACGTGTCTACAGCGTGGACGTCTGGACGCCAGGATCTGATTTAGTACGTCCTTAATTAATGACGTCATTACTGAATGCATCCAAACAACAATAACAACAACAACAACAACAACCAGGCCAGAAAACATCAGGACACTCTGTGTGAATAATCAGACTAAATCCAGTGACGTCTTAATTCTGTATGTGTCTCAATTAATGTAGAAATCTAACTGTTAATGAATAAAATAAATTAATGTTTGTGTTGTCTGCGGATTCAGCGTGTGCTGGGGTTACATTAGATCACACACAACTGGGAAATGACTCCTGCAGCTCTAATCCGACACACACACACACACACACACACAGTCCCGAGAGACTTTCCTCTTAAAGCAGAAGTCACGTTTTTTCTACATGAGCTGCTTCTTTAATCTGAAAAATAATACATAAAAGATAAACACACACACACACACATATACACATACACACACCAA
The DNA here is from genome assembly GCA_030347435.1 of Clarias fuscus. Taxonomy (NCBI): domain Eukaryota; kingdom Metazoa; phylum Chordata; class Actinopteri; order Siluriformes; family Clariidae; genus Clarias; species Clarias fuscus. Next base: position 32,558,922 of record CM059218.1, read on the forward strand.
TGTTATTGTTTCACTAACCCCCCCCCCCCCCACACACACACACACACACACACACACACACACTAAGAGAAACATCTGCATCCTTCCTGCAAACATCAAAGCAAAACATCTGTATTATTGTATCTCTCCCCCTGTGTGTGTGTGTGTGTGTGTGTGTGTGTGAGCTTACCTCTGTGGGTGTTGGTGCTGTAACGCAGCTCAGAGAGAGAGAGAGAGAGAGAGAGAGAGCAGGTGCCACTCAGGTCAGGATCATTTCCGCTTACGCATCATGGAGTAATAAATAATACACACCTACAGCTCGCAGTGACACACACACACACACACACACTCACACACACGGGCATGAACATGAGCTGCTGTGCTATAGCGCAGAGAGACGCTGCATCCAGGATCAGGATGAGGATGGTGAGGATGAGGATGGTAAGGATGAAGCTGCTGATGCTGATGATGCAGTGACGCGCAGCACGGTGTTGCCAGATTGTGTATAAACCCCTCCTGGCTTCACTCTGACCGTGTACAAACAGGGAAGCGGAAGGGGAGAAGGGGGGGGGGACCCCACAAAGTAAATGAAGAATAAATAAAAATACTAACGAACCGCACGCACGGCGCTCTGCACGTGCTCAGGCGGGCGGGTTACCATGGAAACAGCGTGACGCTTTTACACTGACTGTCACACTGCAGATTAATGCACTGTTTAGGGGGGGGAGCCCGGTGTGTGTTTGTGTGTGTGTGTGTGTGTGTGTGTGTGTGTGTGTGTGTGTGTGTAGGCTGTTCATTTCTGTCCACAAAGGACATAGTGATAATTTTATTTGTGATAGGTGTGTGTTAGTTAGCACCCTGACGGAGAAGATAGTAGCATTAGAGGAGCTATGTTCACATCTACACAGAAATAGCATAAATGAACTGTATCAGTCAGGATTTAGGCCTCATCACAGCACAGAGACAGCACTTGTTAAAGTAGTAAACGACCTCCTATGGGCCTCTGATCAGGGTTGCGTCACTATACTTGTGTTACTGGACCTCAGTGCAGCTTTTGACACCATTGATCATAGTATTCTCCTTCACAGATTAGAAAAGGTAGTAGGAATTAAGGGAACTGTCCTCTTGTGGCTCAGATCCTATTTGACTGATCGTTATCAGTTTGTAGATTTAGATGGTGACCATTCCTCATGTTCTCAAGTGGAGTTTGGTGTTCCACAGGGTTCAGTTTTAGGCCCACTGCTTTTTTCCTTTACATGCTTCCTCTGGTCAACATAATTCGTAAACATGGTATTAGTTTTCATTGTTATGCTGATGACACACAATTATATGTCTCAGCAAAACCAGATGAGAAAAACCAGTTTGCTAAAATTGAGCAGTGTGTGCAGGACATACGAGATTGGATGTTAATTAATTTTCTTCTGCTTAATCCTGATAAGACAGAAGTTCTGGTCATAGGACCACAAATAGCTAGAAGTAAGCTTTCTGATCACACTGTAACTTTAGATGGCCTTTCTGTTCCATCAGGTGCAACAGTAAAAGACCTCGGTGTGATTATAGATTCCAGCCTTTCGTTTGAAGCTCATGTAGATAATATTACCAGGATAGCTTTCTTTCACCTTAGAAATATTGCCAAGATAAGAAACATATTGTCACTAAATGATGCAGAAAAACTAGTTCATGCTTTTATCACCTCTAGATTGGACTCCTTTTAATTTTAATTTTAACACATCTCCTGTTACACTGAACTTCCAGTACACATTATTATGCTGATCAATCCCTGCTCTCCGTTATCACCCAGATGAGGATGGGTTCCCTGTTGAGTCTGGTTCCTCTCAAGGTTTCTTCCTATTACCATCTCAGGGAGTTTTTCCTTGCCACCGTCGCCCTCGGCTTGCTCATCAGGGACTCATCTTATCATTTTGATTCATACACATTGCATACAAACTTACTTCTTTTATTGTGTAAAGCTGCTTTGCGACAATGTCAATTGTTAAAAGCGCTATATAAATAAAATTGACTTGACTTGACATAGAGAAAGAAAAGTGTGTAAAAAGGAAAGAAAAAATGAAAATTGAAAAATATTGTAAGAAAGAAAGAAAGGAAATATTACAAAAAAAGAAGCAAGAAAATAAAAAAAAATATTATTAAAAGGAAAGTAAGAAAGAATGAAAGAAAGGAAAAATATTAGAAATTAAGAAAGAAAGAAATGGAAGATTACGGAAGCGCATTGCATTCACAAAAAAAAATCACAGGAATTATCTCATAATTATGACTTAGTATCTCATAATTATGAGATCCTTATCTCATAATTATGACTTAGAGCAGTCTCTTGCAGGGGGACATTTTAGTGCATGACATCGGAAACGAAAGTTACTGCATCTTTTTGCTTGAAAGTGCCTCACTGCACACTAATGGAGATGTAGCAGCTATCCTATGGTTTAGCTTGATGATTGTACATGTAACGACACGGGTCACATGAGGGGCAGAGCCGCACATAAACTGTTCAGAACGGGCAGATCCGCAGGCTGCTACTCCGCAGAGTTCTGATATTTATACACGTGGTTGCCAGACAAGGCAATCAGCCTGAACGAGCCGCACTTGGCGGCGTGTTTATTTAAGGGTCCTGATACCGCCGTAGAGATCATTTAGGTAGCACCGGTAAGGTATCAGGGCCAAAGACCAAAGAAAGAAAGAAAGAAAGAAAGAAAGCAAAGCAAAGCAAAGCGCGCAGAAAGTTGAGAGTCCTAAGACGCCGGCGAAAGCGAAAGAGAGCCTAGAGTGCGCGCTCAGCTTATGTTTATTAGTGCTTTATTTTCCAGAGCCCCGTCCATTCTCACGGAGACGGCGGAGCTCCGTTACACACGTGGACAAATTTGTTGGTACCCTTCGGTCAATGAAAGAGAAACTCACAATGGTCACAGAAATAACTTTAATCTGACAAAAGTAATAATAAATAAGAATTCTATGAATGTTAACCAATGAAAGTCAGACATTGCTTTTCAGCCATGCTTCAACGGAATTATTTAAAAAAAAATAAACTCATGGAACAGGCCTGGACAAAAATGATGGCACCCCTAACTTAATAGTTTGTTGCACAACATTTTGAGGCAATCACTGCAATCAAACGATTCCTGAACTCATAGAAGGCCACTTTAGAATAGTCCAATGTTTTCCTCTTAGCCATTCTTGGGTGTTTTTAGCTGTGTGTTTTGAGTCATTGTCCTGTTGCAAGACCCATGACCTGCGACTGAGACCCAGCTTTCTGACACTGGCCAGCACATTTCTCTCTAGAATCCCTTGATAGTCTTGAGATTTCATTGTACCCTGCACAAATTCAAGACACCCTGTGCCAGATGCAGCAAAGCAGCCCCAGAACATAACAGAGCCTCCTCCATGTTTCACAGTAGGGACAGTGTTCTTTTCTTGATATGCTTAATTTTTCCGTCTGTGAACATAGAGCTGATGTGCCTTGGCAAAAAGTTCAATTTTTGTCTCATCTGTCCATAGGACATTCTCCCAGAAGCTTTGTGGCTTGTCAACATGTAGTTTGGCATATTCCAGTCTGGCTTTTTTATGATTTGTTTTCAACAATGGTGTCCTCCTTGGTTGTCTCCCATGTAGTCCACTTTGGCTCAAACAACGACTGTGCGATCTGACACTGATGTTCCTTGAGCATGAAGTTCACCTTGGATCTCTTTAGAAGTCTTTCTGGGCTCTTTTGGTACCATTCGGATTATCCGTCTCTTTGATTTGTCATCAATTTTCCTCCTGCGGCCACGTCCAGGGAGGTCGGCTACAGTCCCATGGATCTTACATTTCTGAATAATATGTGCAACTGTAGTCACAGGAACATCTAGCTGCTTGGAGATGGTCTTATAGCCTTTACCTTTAACATGCTTGTCTATCATTTTCTTTCGAATCTCCTGAGACAACTCTTTCCTTCGCTTCCTCTGGTCCATGTTGAGTGTGGTACATACCATGTCACCAAACAACACAGTGACTACCTGGAGCCCTATATATAGGCCCACTGACTGATTACAAGATTGTAGACACCTGTGATGCTAATTAGTGGACACACCTTGAATTAACATGTCCCTTTGGTCACATTATTTTCAGTATTTTCTAGGGGTACCATCATTTTTGTCCAGGCCTGTTCCATGAGTTTATTTTTTAAAATAATTCTGTTGAAGCATGGTTGAAAAGCAATGTCTGACTTTCATTGGTTAACATTCATAGAATTTTTATTTATTATTACTTTTGTCAGATTAAAGTTATTTATGTGATCATTGTGAGTTTTTCTTTCATTGACCGAAGGGTACCAACAATTTTGTCCACGTGTGTATATTGTGTTTTCAGTTTTCTTTGGTTTCATTTAAGTTCCTAATTAATAATCCCACGCCATCTCCAAACGGGAAGGTCTACCCGTGCATATCATAAGCTCTCTCACATACTCCTATTTTGTTGCCCCCCTCTAAAGCTCTCTCCATACCGCGCCACGGAACAGTACATTAGTTAAATCTACTATTACCATCCAAATTATTCAATGACATTAATATCTCCCAGTGTCTCAATCCAAGAAATAAATAAACGCGAATTAAATTCAGCACTATTGTCCCCGTCTTGTGCTGATCAGCTAACCCTACCTTTTGTCATAATCATGAGACCAGGATCTTATAATTATGACATATTATATTAGACATATTATGTCATAATTATAAGTTATTAAGAGTAAATACATCATAATTATGAGATAATTCCTGTGATTTTTTTAGACAATAGAGCAAATATTGGCGAATTAAATTCACGTTTATTTCTTTCTTGGATTGAGACACTGGGAGATATTAATGTAATTGAGTAATTTGGAAGGTAATAGTAGATTTAACTAATGTACAATCATCAGACTAAACAATAGGATAGCTGCTACATCTCCATGAGTGTCCAGTGAGGCACTTTCAAGCAAAAGGATGCAGTAACTTTCGTTTCTGATGTCATGCACTAAAATGTCCCCCTGCAAGAGACTGCTTCCCCTTATCTCATAATTATGAGATACTAAGTCATAATTATGAGATAATATCTCATAATTATGAGATAGTAAGTCATAATTATGAGATAATAAGTCATAATTATGAGATAATTCCTGTTATTTTTTTTCTTTTGTGAATGCAATGTGCTTCCGTAAAAGATATTGTAAAAAAAAAAGAAAGAACGAAAGAGTGTGTGTCGTTACAAAATGTTAATTCTAGAAGCCTTGAAGAGTTTTATTCATTCAATTAAATATGATAAATAATGAAACATTAAACAGCTTTTCACAGTTTAAAATGTCCTCGCTCTAAAATAAAAGAGAAACTTTAAATTTTCATTTTTTTTTAATCAAAATTGATTAAAGAAAAAAAAAAAACCCTGAAGGCTGAGAGTGTTAATGAACTGAAGCTACAAGTTTCTCTAATAAATAACTAGCAGTTTATTTAATACAACATCATAATTCAATTAATAAATAAAATGTTGCATAAACGTTTAGTTTTAAACCCTTTCTGTCTGAACGCTATCTTCAGCCCCGGCGCTCACTGAACACATCAGCATCAACACCTGACAATCAGAGAGGGAGACGCGGCTGAAGATCAGGTGGTCTCATCCTAATGAGTGGTAATGATTTCCCCAACACACACATACACAGACACACACACACACACACAGCCACACACACACACACACACACACAGTTTCACACACACACACACACACACACACACACACAGTTTCACACACACACACAGACACACGCACACACACACACACACCCCAACACTCCACGCTCAGACGCTGCACTTTGATAGCCTCCTGCGCAGCTCGTTTGCGTGACTGCTAACAGAGCTCATGGCTACGCGTGAGGCACAAGGAAGAGGACGAGCAAAAACTTCTAACAAATTAATTTGATCTGTTTATTTCCCCCAAGCATTTTTGAGACACTTTCTGATTAAAAAAAGTGCGACCTAGCATACTGACTAGCACAGATTTGGACTGGGGTGTGTCATCAGATGCTTGTAGGCCATTAATGAGTCCGTGTGTTACTCCTGTAAAACTGTAATTCATTGTTTTCCGAACCAGGTTATTGTTAAAAAGAGAATCTGAGTTGGAGTTGAGGCGTAGGAGGCCACACCCCTTTTACTTGGAATGACAGGAACGTGGGGAGGGGTTCCCAGATGTCAGCCTGGGTTTTAACAATGGGAAGTGGGCGACATTTCCCCAAACAGCACATAAGAAACACTGAAATGCTAACTCCAGCTCTGTAACGTCTATGAACAGATTCTGCACGGCGCGATTCTCAGCGCATCACCGCAGTGTTCCTGCAGCAACGACACCAGACTGTTGTCAAATAAATCTCTGTATCATTGTGTAAAGCTAACCATCTCCTGAACTAGTGTAGATAAACTCTACTCAATGTAGGTCCTGGGAGGTGGCGCTTCACATGCATTGGCATGGGTGGGAGGCGGGGCTTCATACACATTGGCATGAGTGGGAGGCGGGACTTCATACACATTGGCATGAAGGAGAGGCGGGGTTTCATACACACTGGCGTGGATGGGAGGAGGGCCTTCATATGCATTGGGGTACATAGGAGGAGGGGTTTCATATAAATGGCCATGTATGGAAGATGGGGATTTATAAACATCAGCATGAATTGGAGGCGTGTATTTGTGTACATATCCATGGGTGAGAGGAGGAGCTTTATGTACTTTGGGTGTGACTTTGAGGAGGGACTTTGTGTGCACTGGCATGAACAGGGCGGGTTTTTTTATATATGGGCGTGGCCGGGAGGGAGGCTCAGTGCAGGCACACACAGTATGATTCCACTATATTCGTATTACACCCAGATTTTCCCCAGTACAGTTTTAATGTACAGATGGAACCCTTCACAGAAGCCTTTAGCTTTACCAGAGCTCGGCCATTTAAGAGATCACATTAAGAGAGAGAAAAAAATTTACGTCAGAGAGAGAGAGAGAGAGAGAGAGGAGAAAACATCAGAGTGAACGATGAGTCTCGATTTCATTGGTCTTTTTTTTTTGTTATCTTCTTTCATTGAGCTGTAAATCCTGATAACCATCTGGGTTCATGCTGGAGGTGCGGGGTAGTTGCTATAGTAACTCTGGCCTCTCACGTGTGTGTGTGTGTGTGTGTGTGTGTGTGTGTGTGTGTTTATAGTTATAAAGGGATGGAAGGCGTCATCAAACACCACACGGTTGTTATGAGCATGAGACTGCTGGCTAGCACACACACACACACACACACACGCACACACACACACACACACACACACACACACACACACACATATTTTTTTTCTCTCTCTCTCTCACATGCAGAGAGACACAGCATGAAACAGTGCACTGCTGTATTTCTTTGTGAAAAGGCCAGAAGTCGGAATGGTTTTATTTTAAAGCGGCAGTCTGTAATCCTTAAAATGTTTAGAGACCTGAAACAATCAAATCAGCGCTAACATCCACAACTGGGGGGTCATTTAAATGAAGTCATGCCACAAACCTAGCCACCTTTCATTATCTTTACTCCTCATGTTTACTGTTTTTCTGTCCCAGAAATAAGCCCCGCCCCTTACATGTAACTTATTCTTATAGAGTTCTTTAAAAAGCATACTTGTAAGCGTTGTTTTAAGATGCAACGCCAAAACACACTGACTAATCATGCTAACTGCTAACAAACTGCCACTGTACAGCAGGACACGCCCCTTGAGGGCGGAGCAGATACATTTCCAGTCTGGATTTTTTAGGAATACAATTAAAAATGAGAATTTCTCCACAACTCTATAATTTCATGGTAGATGATTTTCATTTCTCAGTAGTACTGTACAGCTGGCATTTTTACTCTCCACTGAGTATGTTGATTTACTGTATGTAAACCACATCAGAGAGACTTTAATATATTTTTTGTTGACCGTCCATTACTGTTAGCATAGCATATGTAGTTAGCATTTGAGACATACTTGTGTACAATTTGCAGAAAGAGATTTCTTAATCACAGACAGACGGAGTCGGGGAAAGAGTCTACACACACACACACACACACACACACACACACACACACTCATCCTGTTTAATGTCAGCGCAATTAAGGATCCATTTAACTCCACAACAATCCATTATCCCGAGTGCGGGTTTAAATGTGAAGTCGTTATGCTCAAAGTGATGGATCGTCCAATTAAACACCTACTGAAATACGAGTATGTGACCAGGGGTGCCAATACTTATCATTTATTAATCAGTTTGCATGAACTAGGTTCGATCGTATCCCGCACAGAGCTGCTCTTATGATTTGGCGCTAGTGCTAATGAGAGCTACGTGAAATCTGGGTGGAGTTCATGAACAGACCATTTGAGTGTGTGTGTGTGTGTGTGTGTGTATGTGTGTGTGTGTGTTCTCCATGTCATGTTACACATCACAGTAATTTGAATCCCAAAGAACAGCTTCACACACACAGATGTTCCTCAGACTGAGCTTGAGATTTCCGTCCCTGTCCGTTAGCATGTTGTGGTAATTAATGTGGCCGCTGTGGCTGTCCCGCGAGCTCGCTGTACTCCTATTGGTGGGTTTAGACAATCATTGTAACAGCGCGCAGGACAGTCGCTGGTCTGAAACAGCAGCGTTTTCTCGCAGCACCACTGCAGCTGCACAGCGACGGATGATTCTGTTGTTTCTGCTCTGATTATTGGGACTTGTTGCCCCTTTGAATTTGAAAAGCATAAGGCTTTTGGTTTTAGAGACACTATAAGCTGAATCCTTCCTCTGCCATGTCCTCAGATATGAGAGTCTTCTTCATGTTTGGACGTACTGCATTGACAGGATTGAGTGTTATTCAAGCAATAAACAATCCGTGTGAAAATCAGATACAGAGAGTCAGAAAGAAAAAGTGTGATGGAAGCTAGTGTTTCATGAAGGTTATGCCTCTTTTATTTATATAGCGTCAAGTCAATTTTATTTATATAGCGCTTTTAACAATTGACATTGTCGCAAAGCAGCTTTACACAATAAAAGAAGTAAGTTTGTATGCAATGTGTATGAATCAAAATGATAAGATTGACCCTGATGAGCAAGCCGAGGGCGACGGTGCTGAGGGAAAAACTCCCTGAGATGGTAATAGGAAGAAACCTTGAGAGGAACCAGACTCACCAGGGAACCCATCCTCATCTGGGTGATAACGGAGAGCAGGGATTGATCAGCATAATAATGTGTACTGGAAGTTCAGTATAACAGGAGATGTGTTTAAAATTAAAATTAAAAGGAGTCCAGTTTGTTCCCGGAGGCTCAGGTAGACTGTAGGAGATTCCGGTCCTGAGTTATCAAACAACTGAAGTCACAGGTCCCCAGAGCATCACTCGATGACAGGACAGTCTTCATGGAAACCATCCCCAGCCACCACACGAATCCAGGCAGACCACACGGGGCATCCATGCGACGAGATCTCCAACCAGAAGCAGGACTCCAGGATGGGTTAGACGGGTCCAGAGGGCAGAGGGGTCTGGATCACTGGCAACTCAGGAGCGAAACATGTATAGCTCGACAGAGAGACAGAGAGAGCAGAAGAGGAGAGAACAGAAAATAAGGAGAGATGGCAGTTAGGTCTGGTCACAGTCAACATGTATAAGGTGAATGTATATTTAGTGCAGAGTGCAAGCAGGGACTCCGGCAGGACTAACTATAACAGCATAACTAAAAGGGAGGAGCCAGAAGGAAACACAGACATGAGGGGGAACTGAGATGTAAAGCAACCAATCACCTCACCGTCAACAAACCTGAGTGAACAATGAGAGTGGGGAGGACAGCATCTAAACATACCAGTTCACCAGAATACTCTACGTCCATGAGTCCCCCAGATCTGCTCCTTTACCTAAGGCTAATCTATTTACAAAAATGCTGCGCTAAATAAATAGGTTTTTAGCCGAGACTTAAACACTGAGACTGTGTCTGAGTCCCGAACATTACTAGGAAGACTATTCCATAACTTTGGGGCTTTGTAGGAAAAAGCTCCGCCCCCTGCTGTAGTTTTAATAATACGTGGTACTGACAGGCAGCCTGCATTCTTTGATGGAAGTAGGCGTGGCGGATCGTAAGACACTAAGAGTTCACTCAAATACTGTGGCGCGAGACCATTTAGTGCTTTAAATGTCAGAAGTAGTATCTTAAAATCGATGCAAAATTTCACAGGGAGCCAATGCAGTGTAGATAAGATAGGGGTGATGTGCTCGTATCTTCTGGTTTTAGTGAGGACTCTCGCTGCTGCATTCTGTACTAACTGAAGCTTGTTTATACACCTAGTTGAACAACCAGACAGTAAGACGTTACAATAGTCCAACCTAGACGTGATAAAAGCATGAACTAGTTTTTCTGCATCATTTAGTGACAATATGTTTCTTATCTTGGCAATATTTCTAAGGTGAAAGAAAGCTATCCTGGTGATATTATCTACATGAGCTTCAAACGAAAGGCTGGAATCTATAATCACACCAAGGTGTTTTACTGTTGCATTTGATGGAACAGAAAGGCATCTAAAGTTACAGTGTGATCAGAAAGCTTACTTCTAGCTACTTGTGGTCCTATGACCAGAACTTCTGTCTTATCAGGATTAAGCAGAAGAAAATGAGTTAACATCCAATCTCTTATGTCCTGCACACACTGCTCAATTTTAGCAAACTGGTTTTTCTCATCTGGTTTTGCTGAGACATATAATTGTGTGTCATCAGCATAACAATGAAAACTAATACCATGTTTACGAATTATGTTGCCCAGAGGAAGCATGTAAAGGGAAAAAAGCAGTGGGCCTAAAACTGAGCCCTGTGGAACACCAAACTCCACTTCAGAACATGAGGAATGGTCACCATCTAAATCTACAAACTGATAACGATCAGTCAAATAGGATCTGAGCCACAAGAGGGCAGTTCCCTTAATTCCTACTACCTTTTCTAATCTGTGAAGGAGAATACTATGATCAATGGTGTCAAAAGCTGCACTGAAGTCCAGTAACACAAGTATAGTGACGCAACCCTGATCAGAGGCCCATAGGAGGTCGTTTACTACTTTAACAAGTGCTGTCTCTGTGCTGTGATGATGCCTAAATCCTGACTGATACAGTTCATTTATGCTATTTCTGTGTAGATGTGAACATAGCTGCTGTGATACTACCTTTTCCAAAATCTTGGAGATAAAGGGAAGGTTTGATATCGGCCTGTAATTAGAAAGCAGACAGGGGTCAAGGTCAGGTTTCTTGATTAGCGGTTTAATAACGGCTAATTTAAAGGATTTGGGGACATACCCACTACTGAGTGAACAGTTAATTACTTTCAACAGTGGTTCTATTATTGCTGGTACTATCTGTTTGAGAAAATGTGTCGGTATAGGATCTAATATACAGGTTGACGATTTTGAAGAAGAGATGAGTGAAATTAGTTCCCTCGCTTCAAGGGGAGTAAAGTGTTCTAAGTTCTGATGTGATGTGGTTAAATCATCTGAATTATTTAAATTGTCTGTTTTCAATGCCTGAATTTTTTGCCTAATATTTATGATTTTATTATTGAAAAAGTTCATGAAATCCTCACTACTGCATGATGTTGTTGTGGAGATTTCTGCAGTGGTCTTGTTTTTAGTTAATTTAGCTACGGTATTAAATAAAAATCTCGGGTTGTTTTTGTTTCGAATTTTTGAGCGGTTTGTTTTAAAGCACGTGTGTGGTCATTATACCAAGGAGCGAGTTTCTTATCTCTAATCATTTTCCTTTTAACTGGAGCTACATTATCTAAGCTATAACGAAGTGCTGACTCTAGATATTCATTCGCCTGTTCGAGTTCTGTGAAGTCAGATGGCGATCCAATCAAAGTTGATAATTCTGGAAGATTATTGATAAAGCTCTGTGCGGTATTTGATGTAAATGTACGTTTAAGGTGGAAGCGCGGTGCTGTGCTGCATACATTATTACTATAACACACTTTAATCGAGACAAGATAGTGATCCGAGATAACTTCAGACTGTGGAATTGTGGTTATATTTCCTATAATTAATCCGAAGGATAATATTAAATCTAAAGTGTGACCTGCTTTATGAGTGGGTCCTACTACACACTGATTTACTCCTACTGAGTCCAGTATGGACAAGAATGCTGTTCTCAGAGGGTCTTCTGGATTCTCAAAATGAATATTAAAGTCTCCAGCAATTAACGCTTTGTCTACAGAAACAACAAGGTTTGAGAGGAAATCTGCAAATTCGCAGAGAAACTCCGAGTACGGCCCTGGGGGTCTGTAAATGATGAGTAGCGGGATCGACTGAGCTGACTTTATGTTACTATAGAGAACTTCAAATGCATTAGATTTAAAACTGTGTTTTTGTACGAGAGACAGATTATCGTTATAAATAACTGCGACTCCTCCTCCTCTACCAGTTAGCCGAGGCTGGTGTATGTAGCTGTATCCAGGAGGACTAGCTTCATTTAGAGCTACATACTCGTCCTGTTTAATCCAGGTTTCTGTTAAACATAAGATATCAAACTCCTGATCTGTGATAGTTTCATTAACAATAACTGCTTTAGATGCGAGAGATCTAATATTTAACAGTCCTAGCTTCAGATCAGAGGTGCCGGCTGCGCATTCAGTGTGATCTGAGTTTGTGGTATCTATGTTAATTAAATTACTAAAACAGACTTTGTGAGTCTTTCTAAATTTATGTTTAGCTCGGGGAACAGACACAGTCTCAATATGATGTACCCTGAGTGACGACTCTCTGCAGCTAGCAGACGGTTGGTTTAGCCTGTCTGTCTGCTCCCTGGCCTGGGCTCTGGATTGTCACCGATTAACTAGGCCTCTTCTGAGACTATGTGCTATACTGCAAGAAATGAGAGCAGCACCTTCCCGAGTGGGATGGACACCGTCCCGCCCTAACAGGCCAGTTTTGCCCACAAAGGTCTTCCAGTTGTCTATGTAGCCCACGTTGTTTTCGGAGCACCACCTGGACATCCAGCGGTTCAGCGACCATAACCTGCTGTAAGCTATGTCGCCACGTCTCATTGGGATGGGACCAGAGCAAACTACTTCTTCGGACATCGCCTTCGCTATTTTAAACACCTCTGTAAAGTTATGCTTGCTAACCTCTGACTGACGAAGGCGTATATCATTAGCTCCAGCATGTACCTTCTTACCTTATCTTGGAGAACCTATGCTGTCCTAGAGCCCTAAGATTACCTGCTATGTCCGGTGCTCTGGCTCCCGGGATACACCTGACCACTGCCGCTGGCGCCCCTAAAGGCCTCGCTAATTTCACATGTCTCAGTATCGAGTCTCCTATAACCAGAGCTCTTTCAGGTTTCTCAGCGGGTGCATCACTGAGGAGAGCGAACCTGTTGGACACGTGAAGTGCAGAAGAGGTGTGCTCCGGTGGGCTAGCCTTAGCGTTAGCTTTGGCTGAACGAGTATGCCGCCGAGTCGTCACCCACTCGCCCCGCTGTGAGGCTCTACTGCCGGAGTCGGGGGCTGATTATCTCCGCCTGCGGCACCCAGACTTTCCGCTACGGGATTAACGCTGCTCTCGCGCTCTCTAACCCTCTCTAAAGTCTGGATGCGCTCCTCTAATGCTACTATCTTCTCCGTCAGGGTGTTAACTAACACACACCTATCACAAATAAAATTATCACTAATGACGGAGGAAGAATGTCTAAACATCCTGCACTCCACACACTGAGCGAGCTGAATGGTAGACATGATAACGTACCTTTGTGCCGGAGTTGTGATTATTTGCTGATGGATTCGCTTGTTGTTGGTCAGATGATAGACGCGTTCTCTCAAAAAGCACAAAAAAAAAATGGATAAAGTCCAGTAGTGTTAAAGCGTAAAAATTAGTTTGTTATTTAGTAAAAGCAGGAAAAATATATAATTATAAAAAACTAAACAAAATATAATCTAAAACGCTGTTACAAACAGACGAGGAACTTTCGCGGGAACAATACGAAAAACAGGAAGCTACGTCACCAACCGTGAGCAGCTCCTGTGGCAGGTTGAACTTCTTCAGCTGGCGAAGGAAATATCACCTCTGATGGGAGAGATATCTGAGGAAGAGTGAGGTGAGGAAGAGCCAGGCAGGTGGAAAACAGCTGTCCTCAAATATTCATCATGTTTGATGTGAATGTGTGGTGTGTTAAATTCACCTCGTACCGTTTAGTCATGTCGCTGTGCAGTGTGTAATGACCCTCAGTCATTATTGGTATATAATAATCACATATAAGTAAATATTAAAGGCTTCACATCTCACCGTACTGGTCTTATTAGCATTCTTTTATGTCTGATTTAATGCAGTAGAAATATCGGGATAAATATTTATCCTCAGTCATGCAGGTGCGAGCAGCAGAGACAGGGAAGGTAGGAGTTTAAATATTTAGGGTCCGCTGTCCAAAGCAATGGGGAGTGTGTTGGAGAAGTGAAGAGGAGAGTGCAGGCAGGGTGGAATGGGTGTTTAAAGGAAAAAGTTTACAGGACTGTAGTGAGACCAGCAATTGGAGACGTCGCTGCTGACAAAAAGACAGGAAGCAGAGCTGGAGGTGGAAGAGCTGAAGATGCTTTGAGAGGGACAAGAATGGACAGGAGTAGGAATGCGTATATTAGAGGGACAGTGCAGGCAGGACGGTTTGGGGACAAAGTTAGAGAGGCCAGATTAAGATTTGGTTTAGACTAAGGTTTGGACATGTGCAGAGGAGGGATGAGGTGAATGTCGGGAGGAGAACGTTAGAGATGGAGCTGGAGGAGAAGAGGAAGGACCAAGAGGAGGCTTATGGAAGTGCTGAGAGAGGACATGCAGGAGGACGGACTGACAAAGAAAGATGTGGTGGACAGAGTTAGATGGAGACAGATGGTCCCTGTGGCGACCCCTAACGGAAGCAGAAGAAATATCTATTCTCAGTCGGCGCTCCGCACTCGTGCTCTGTATTTCATCTTTCTGTACGCTTGACCTTTTTGTACTCTATGAACACACTGGAATGGCAACATGCAGTAAAACAGGAAGTCCTCATCAGATACGGCGATGGCTCTGAAAGAGCTCCGCACGGCCGGTGGAAGTCAGAGTCGCTCGCTGTTATAAATAAAGAAATAAAACACTAAGAAAACCAGGAAGCTCAGGAGACGTGGAGGTTTCAATAATAAACGCAGAAACGAGGAACAGGTGGAAGCGATTGTAGTGGAACGTGAACCAGCTGCTCGGGTTTCATCCCGCTGTGGGGTCAGGAGCGGGGCGGACCTCGCGGCCGTGTTTACAAAGTGATTCGCTTCTTCAGTAAAAATCTGTAGGGCGTGTGATCAGTAACTGACGCTAGCTAGCACCGACACGGCGCGCTGTACAACCCTGCGGTGTAGCTGCGGTGTGTACCACAGGCCCTTCTCATTCAGCCAGGCTTTCTGTTTCAGCTAGCACACTAGCATGAGCTGACTAGCATGCTAGCTCAGCGAATGAGGCTGCACCAGTGCTAATGGCTAACATTTTGTGCTAATTTTAGCCAAATCCAGTTTAGCATAGCACACATAGAGACCTAAGTGGAAAATCTCAGAACTGTGTGTGTGTGTGTATGTGTGTGTGTGTGTGTGTGTATGTGTGTGTGTGTTCAGTACACACACTGGCAGTGACCTGAGCTGGACAGGAAATTAAGCACAGCAAAGCCAACATACACACACTTCTGTTCATACACATGGAAAATAAAAACGAGAGATCTCTCTCGCTTTCTCACACACACACACACACACACACACACACACACACACACACACACACACACCTCTCAGAGAGAGAGAGAGAGAGAGAGAGTGTGTGTGTGTGTGTGTGTGTGTGTGTGGAGAGAGAGAGTGTGTGTGTATGTGTCGGTGTGGAGAGAGAGAGAGAGAGAGAGAGAGAGAGAGAGTGTGTGTGTGTGTGTGTGTGTGAGACCTTGTGGAGTTTCTACTCATTACACTGGCTTTAGAGTTTAGATTTCCTGACAAATGATTCTAACCCCGCCCCCATATTTATTTAATTGAAGTTATTGAATGTTGTTTATTTACTAATTATAGTGTTTTGTTTTGTCTGTAACAAATCTACAGTGTTTTATGTTGGTTTGTACTTTGAGAACCACAAACAGCCGAATCAAATTCCTTGTGTGTGTCGATATAAAACCCGATTCTGATCTGTCTGTCTGTCTCACTGTTTTTCTTTGTTTGTCTGTCTGGTTCTCTTTCTACCTCCGTTTGTCCGTTTGTTTTTCTGACTCCCCCCTCAGGTTACAGGTTTTGAAGGCGTGGTGCTCTGTGCAGTTT
This sequence comes from Clarias fuscus, assembly GCA_030347435.1. NCBI lineage: Eukaryota > Metazoa > Chordata > Actinopteri > Siluriformes > Clariidae > Clarias > Clarias fuscus. The sequence goes on from CM059218.1 coordinate 32,575,225, forward strand.
TATAAACACAAAGTTTCAGTTGCAGAAAGCCTAAAAACACCATCTGTATTACAAAGTGAACACACGACCATTCGCTTTGTTTTCCTAATAATAATAATAAATTTTTTTTTTCAAAGTGCTAAAGAAATAAAATGATTTCTTGCCCTGACTGTGCAACACAAAGAACAAAGAGATTCTATTATTGTTTTTTCGAGAACGGGGAGAGGCTTCTGTAACAACAGCATTACAGATCATTAACTTTAGACACAACCTGAACATCACACACCTATCACTGAGTTAACTACATCACCACAGGAACACACACTGTTTAGCTCTGTGTGTTTCTGAGAAGCTTTACAGAAATGTTCTTTATCAGTGTAGTGCCACGCCCATCATTTTACTGCCCCCTAGGGGGCATGTTTCTCACCGCAGCTGCTCCACTCACTTACAGGTCAACTTCATAGAGAGAGAGAGAGAGGAGAGATGAGAAACAGAGTGGGAGAAGTGTGGCACTAAACCAGCAACAAAACACCTACACAGAGAGAGAGACAGAGAGAGAGACAGAGAGAGAGAGACAGAGAGAGAGAGAGAGAGAGAGAGAGAGAGACGGAGAGAGAGAGAGAGAGAGAGAGAGACGGAGAGAGAGAGAGACGGAGAGAGAGAGAGACAAAGGGGGAGAGAGACAGAGAGAGAGAGACGGAGAGAGAGAGAGACAAAGGGGGAGAGAGGGGGAGGGAGAGAGAGAGAGAACAGATGGACAGCGTAACCCTTTCACTCTCACATGTGGTCCAAAAGTCGAGATTTTTTTAGAAACTTCATGGATGTTTGACTGAATAGGTGCAGTAACATCTGCACATGATGTTTAACATCTGCTGAGTGTTTTAATACATCCGCTTACAATCGCTCATCAATCACCGGTCAAGTCATCAAAAAATGTCACGTCTGATAAATTACCTGACGAAACAGACAGTTTTCTCAGACGCTTTATATTTTTTCTACAGTAAAATCCAGACAGATGTTTAACGTGTTTGACATTTCAGATCAAAGACAAAGAAACTCTGCATGTTTCAGATCAGTTCTTCACAGAGAAGACTCTCCCCAATCCAACATTCCTTCCGAAAATACACACAGCGCTCTCTTGTGCGTCCACAACGTGACACTTTGACCCGAAAAACACGCCACTGTTGACAACGTGCTAACATCACACTCTCGCCTTTTATCGTCCCGTTATAGAAATAATCCCAGCACAGGAGGTTTATTTTCCCCAGAAGAACGAGATTTAATCTGCCCCCGTCTCCAGGCCTGCAGGGGGCACTGCTTTGATCTGCCGCCACCCAAACGAGGACCTGCAGGGAGGAAAAACAGAAACGGTGCCTGGGATAATAATAATAATAATCATGTCCGACAGGAAAGGAAGGTCGATGTCTCACATGTCTGCTGAACGTTGAGGAGTAAATAAAACTCAGCACGGCCGAGCGAGCGGCAGCACAAACCCCACATGTGTTTCTAATCAAGGGTGAAGCCCAGGTCAGGATAAAAAAACAAAACAAAAAAAACCTTGCCAGCTCGTCTCACTCCTCCAAATGTGACGGAAAACAAAAGCACTTTATTTATTTTTTAAAAAGCACTTTATTTATTTACTTTTTTTACATTTACATTTAGCAGACACTCTTATCCAGAGAGCCTCATGTTTTAGTCTGGGCCAGACGGGGAGCACAGAGCAGGAGATCAGTGGAGAGAACATCACAATGAGAGAATTAAGAAGGTGCTGAGTAACACAGGAGAAAAAGTTTGGGGGGGGGGGGGGGGATGGGGGGGGTACTGTGGCTGCAGTATTCTCTGATGTGTCAAGCATGTGTGAGGTAGAAAAAGATTCCAGGGATATATATGAAATATTCATAAATATTTCAGCAGGTATGGGGAAATCGACTTCTGCCTATGATGGTGCTTTGTGGAAATGGGGAAGACATGAGGAAGACATAATCAGGAAACTGAAAAATGGAATAAATGAGTTAAAAAACATTAAATGTTAATTATTTTAGCAAGCCAATCATAAAGGATTAGAGTTAGTATTAGTGTTAGTATTAATCACACAGAGTTAGGGTTAAGATCAGGCTTTAGGTTAGAGTTAGTATTAATCAATCACATCACAGGTGTTAACAGTCAAAGGGACGGTCGAGTCTGATCATTGGTAGTTTCATGTAATATCTTGGACTGAAGAAAATGATTTTAAAAAATGATGTACTTTACAAGAAGGACATTCAAGGAATATTATCTTAAAATGTATCAAAACATTCTGGAGATGCTGTGAATTTAATATATTTGATTAATAAATGCCAGGAAGTAATAAATATCATCAGATGCCTTCAGGAAAAGAGTGAGGAGCCAGAGTAGTCAGTGTACCTCCCTTACTGTCGTTAAAAACGCGGGAGAGCGGCATGCGAGCGGCATGCGAGCGGGGCAATGGAACGAGCACCAGGGACTTGAAAGAGGCAGGTGTAAGGCTCACTGCAGGAGCTTCCGCGGCTCTTCAACTCTCACACGGAGCTGGATTTTCGTGACCCTGCCGCCAAGGAGGAAAAGGCCACAAGAAGGTACACGTCACGGCCCCTGTTCCCAGCCGGGGAAAGCCGCCCAGCCGCTGGACGTCACAGAGGACTCCAGTCTGAGGCCAGGAGAGCTGGGAGGGGCCAGTCCGGCCTTAGAGCAGAACCAGCAGCCTGTGCCTGCATGCCAGCGGGACACTGCCCGCCAGACCTGCACGTGAACATTCTTCCCTCCTTTAACCCTTTTTCCTTTCCCCATTTCTCCCATTTCTCCCATAATACCTGGCCTCGTGTCCGTGCTTTATGGTGCCGCCCGTGCACAAAGGGACGAACCTGTTATATGATGCACCGGGGAAGGAAAAAATTAGCAACCCGGAGACCACTGCACTGATCGATTGATGGGCGGGGAAAACCAACTCGCTAAACTCACAAGAACAATGAAGAGGGACAAAACAGATGCTGAACAGTGATGAAATGCCATCAAATTCTTATGAAGCAAACCGCTGGCCATATTTAAGCACTTTGATTTCAAACACAAGAAAGACAACAGCTTTATTATTAAAGATGTTAATAATTGTTCCTTCAATTAAAAACAACTAGTTTGAGATTTATATCTGCTTGTCTTTTTGAACTACACTAGAATGGATATTCATCCATCCATCCAGGAACCCCTGTAGTCCAACTAGGGACCATGGAGGCCAATGAGGTATCAACACTCATATACTACAGGTAATTTGGGCCTGGACTGGACTGTGGAAGGAAACTCGCTACACATGGGAAGAACATGCAAACTCCATGCAAACAGATCAGAAGCGGGAATCAAACCCAGGACCTGGAGGTGCAAGGCCACAATGCTGACCACTAAACCACCGTGCTGCCAGCGTAACCTACTGTACATATTGGATTCCAAACACCATTAAAAAACATAGAAGAAGAAGAGCAGGACCAGAGTGGGACTAAAACATCCTGCCCACTGCTTATCCATATTGATGGTGAAAACCGCCGGTAACACCCAGGTGTGTTGATTTTAAAAGATGTAAAATCTCTGATTCATGACTGATGGAGCTACTGTTTGCTGACATCATCATTATTCTCATACTTTAGAGATCAGAGTAATGACAGAACACTATTCCTGAAAATAATTTGCGAGATTCTCTGTTCCATTACCCTAGATGGGTTTAAGAATATTAAAGAATATACTGCTGCTAGCCACTAGAGGGCCTCAGAGGGATTTTAACATGACTTTTGACTCCCTGTTACAACATTCCCACATATACTGTACTCTACATGGGTGGGTTTAAAGAAAAGTACCAGTACACCAGTATACATAGTACCAGTCAAAGGTTGGACACACCTTCTGATTCAATGTTTTTTGTTTATTGATTTATTTTCTACATTACAGGATGATAGTGGAGATATCACTATTAAATAACATATATGGCATACAATTAAGCAACAGTAACAGTCAGTTGTTATTCTAAGACATGAAGGTCGGCTGTTCTGGATCGGTTCCTACAAGAACAGTATTGTGTCGAGTGCGTTTGTAAACCCCATCGAGCTACAGGATGAAACTGTCTCTCATGAAGACCTTCCCAGGAAAGCGAGAGCAAAACTTACTTCATTTAGAGTCTCCAGCCTCAGAAATCACCAATTAACCTCAGCAGCACCTCAGATTAGAGGCGTTATGAAGCTTTACAGAGCAGAAGTAGCAGATATACATCTCAATATCAACTGTTCAGAGGAGATTATTGTGTGTTTTATATAAACGCCTTCAGTGATGTTTTACAGTGTAGAGAGAAATAAACATCAGGAACGACCTGTGGAGTTAGAGAGGGGTGTACAAACTTTTACATGTTCTCTCCGTGCTTGGTGGGTTTCCTCTGGCTACTCCGGTTTCCTGCCACAGTTCAAAGACATGCGGATTAGTCTAATTGGCGTTTCCAAATTGCCCAGTGTGTGTGAATGACAATCGGACATCTAGCTGGCAACCCGACCCATTAAATAACTGCCATAGAAAAGACGGATGTATCTCCAGATGGCATGTGAACTGACCCAATACCAGCTGTAGTGAATAGTGTGTGTGGTTTGTGATGTCCACAGTTATTGTGCACTAGGTATTGATTAGGACCGATTTAGATATTCTTTTGCATTATGAGATCCTCAAATCCCCTGACTGTGCCAATCCCTCAGTAGTGCCACCGTCTGCTCTCCTGGCAAGGCTCGATGAGGGACCTCTGGCCTTTCTCCTCCACAACATCGAACTGAATCAACACCACAGCTGATGAGATTTCAACATAAAGGAAAATAAAGTCCTGCTGATTAAATTGATGCAGCCGCTTCTGTTTACTCAGCCTTGGATGCTTCCTGTTTTATTCACTACACACTTTTTTTCCCATTTGGGACGCAGCCACTTACTGAGAACTGATTTTATTTTCAGCTCAGCATTAGTTCTGAAGAAGCTGATCAGAGGATGCTCTCTCTCTCTCTCTCTCTCTCTCTCTCTAATAATGAAATGTCTCTCTTTTATTTATAATAACATTCTCTTAATATTCAGTTTTTATCATGTAGTGATCTATAATCCTAATGTTTTTGAGCTAAATTCTGAATATTTGGTTTTATGCTTTCTGTTTTAATGTCTGTCCATTTCTTATTTCTTGGTTTCTTACTATTCCATGTCTATTTTAATTTTAACAGCTTGAATTCATTTGATATTTTTCTTTTTCTTATTGTTTGTCTTCTTTGTTATTTGTTATGTGAAGCACTTTGTGCAACCTGGAGTTGTTAATAAGTGCTATATAAATAAGTTATTGATTGAATTATTGATGAAATCTTTATCTTCAAGTTTAATGTCTATAGAGTACATTAAAGCTCTAGCCACATCCACTCAGACGGTAAGATCGATAAAATAAATATAAAATAATATAAAATAATGATGTACTTTTATGACTCATTGTATGAAAGCCTGGACCCTTTCTGAACCCTACATAGTGACTTATACTCCTCATTGTACATTCTGATCCTTAACCTCCATAACTCTGTGGAAAACGTTCTGAGCCCCAAACTAAAGGAACAGGACAGAGAGAGAGAGCGAGTGTGAGAGCTGAAAGCATCGTAATTAAATTAAACAGGTCAGGAGTTCAGAAGACGAGCATGAATGAGACTATAGTTGACAGTAAGTGGAGGAATTTCACCCCTTGTGCACTGTGAAGTCTTTACATCCCTCCCTCCATCCCTCCATCCCCGTATCTGTCTCCTCACATTCCACACCAACACCCACACGGAGAGACACTGCATGGGAACCGGAAAACTCCTGCACTTATAGTGTAGGTGGTGCAGGGAAGAAAAGAAGAAAGGAAGGAGGAGAAGGAAAAAAAGAAGTTAGGAAGAAAGAATAACTGGAAGAGGAGGAGAAGAAAAGGAAAAATATAATAATAACAATAATAATAATAAGCTAAATTGTAGAAATGATAATACTTTAATGGGAAATATTATAAACATGTCTCATCTAGCACACACACACACACACACACACACACACACACACACACACACACACACACTTCAACACCTGTGACTCAATTCCGAAATATGATCATATTAATCAGGAATGTTTTGTTTTACACACTGCAGCTTTCACTGTGACTCAGACCTGTTACTGACTCCCTCACACACACACACACACACACACACACACACACACACACACACACACACATAAGCACAGTCAATCTGACATCACTGTGCAGGTGCCTATGAAGTCGTCTCTCAACATAGATTCATAAATAAACTAGAGAGGTACATTTTCTGAGTCGTGCTAGCAACATGCTAATCTTCTTCTTCTATGTCTTTTGTCTGTTCCCTTTCAGTGAATCATCAACCTCCATCTACCCCTGTCCTCTGCATCCTCGTCTCTCACACTACCTTCATGTCCTCTCTCACTGTCCATAAATCTCCTCTCTGGTCTCCTCTAGACCTCCTGCCTGGCAGTTCCAACCTCCGCATCCTTCTACAGATACACTAACACTCTCCCATTATAAGTCAATGGTGCAAATTTGGGCACCTCTTGTGCCCCGTGGGTAAAACTTATGCCCTCTTGCGGGGTACGTTCTGACGCAACGTGTTCTGACGTGCAAACCTCTTCAATTTTAAGTTTTCTACCAAATACTTGCTCTGCGCTAGAATCCATCAAAGTCTATATGTAAAATGGGGCAAATTTGGGTGCCTCTTGCGCCCCAGGGGTACCATTTATACCCTCTTGAAGGGTATGTTCTGACACAACTTGCAAACCTCTTCAAATTTGGTCAATTGGAGTTTTCTACGAAATTCTTGCTCTGCTCTACAATCCGTCAAAGTTGGTCTCAATGTTAAGTCTATGCAACTATTTCTTTTCACACCTTAAAAAAGTTATAGCACCCCATTCCCAAATAAGCCGCACAATTTGACACCTCATTCATGGGTCTACGACAAACTGTACGCGCCAAACTTTTGTATGGAAGAAGAAGAAGAAAAGAAAAATAATAAGCCTGTGAGATAATAATAGTGAAGCTTTCCAAGCACCACTAATAAATAAATAAAATGTCATGAAATCAAGCGGTTTTCTGTGAATGGGTTTAATCAGGAGAGACGTCTTCAGGTCTTTTTGTTTTTGTTTATAATGAATCTGTGTAGTGTTTGTGAATTAGTTGTGAAGTGCTCATGCCTTGTCTGATGGTGGCAACAGCTGAAGTAAGAGTTCTTCATCCGTCTGCGGAATAACTGCAGGTTTCACACCTTTAGCACTGACACACTTGATCTGAAAACGTTCTACATCTGAGGAACGTATTCTAACCTGACTGACTGAGCTATGATGAAGAATGCTGTCCATCTGTCCATCCATACTCCTTCTTTCTTTTTCCTTCCTGTCTCTTTATTCCAGCAAACTAGTTTAATAATTCCTTTTGTAAAGTACATTTTGTCAATTATTTGTAGTGAGGGCAGCTCAGTGGTTAAAACATGGTACTACTGATCAGAAGGTCACAGGTTCTAACCCCATACTACCATGCTGCCAATGCTGGGCCCTTGATCGAGGCCCTAACCCCTCATCTGCTCAGATATGTAATGAGATAAATGTAAAAGTGTAAAAATGTAAATGTCTGCCAATTGCTAAAATGTCAAAGCAACTCTCTGGACTAAAGTGACAGAACTTCTGACCTCCTGAACTTCCACAGAGCACTGAACTTCTTCTCCTGTTAATCACACAGTCACGTTCTTCACCACCTCCACCTTCCTCCCTTCCATCTCTAATGTCCAGCTTTCAGAGTAAACACTTCTTCTGCAGAATTGTTATCTCCTCTTAACTCTAACTCCCTTCCCTCATCAGTCTGATTCCCCTCCACATTCTCAAGGCCGCTGTGTCCATCACCTTCAGTCCAGATGATGAATGTTTTTTATTCACTAACTGTGTGCCAGTTCATTGTTTAAACTGCAGCCTCAGCCACATTTCAACCAAAAATGCAGACTCGAGTTTGATTCACACTGACCGTGTGTATTTTTGTCTGTGTGATGAAAACAGGACAGAAACTCTCCCACACTGATGGTGCTTCATTTTCCTCAGTTTGGACAGGAAGCCCCAGGATTGGGGCAAAAGGAAGCCTGGGGTCGGATATGAAGACTCAGGAGCAGTGGTGCATCAACTGGTTAAGGCTGTAGGTTACTGGGTTACACCACCAAGCTACCACTGTTCAGCCCTTGAGCAAGGCCCTTAACCCTCTCTGCTGCAGGGGACGCTGTATTCTGGCTGACCCTGTACTTTGACCTCTGCTTCCTTACAGGGACATGCGGAAAAATAATTTCACTGTGACACATAATTGAATGTTAATCTTAAGTGACTTGATTAGACAAAGGGGGCTCAGTAGAAAGACACTTCCCTCTGCCCTCCTGACTCCTCCCGCCATGATTGCTGGTGATGATTCTCTTATAGTTTGTGTTTTACTGCCACCTAGTGGTTACAGAAGACACTGTTTGAATAGGACATAAAGACAGGTAAATGATGGAGACACAGTGTGAGTGCTGTGTATTGACAAATGATCAAAGCTAACCAATAGATTCCATTCAGTAATTAATACCAGTCCAGTGTTGCCTACAGACGTACAGGGTTGGACAGATTGGGCAAGAAGCCCCAGTTTAGGTGTAACGAAGCCTGAGGCGGGACAGGAAGTAGCCTCAGGTTATATATGGATAGGGAAGAAGCCCCAGGGTGGGGAGAAAGCGAGGGGACGGGCAAATAACCCAGGGTTGGATTTGAAGACGCCCCAGTTTGGGCAGCGAGCCAGAAGTTAAGGAGCAGGTCACATGATACTAAATATACTCAGATTTAATATAATAATAATAATAATCATCATAATCATAATAATAATAATTATTATTATTATTATTATTATTGTTGTTGTTGTTGTTGTTGTTAAACAGGCTCAAACACACACACACACACACACACACACACACACAAAGCTATTTCACATTCACACAGAACTCTGATGCAGGAAGGTGGATTATAAATAACACTAACAGTTTATTGTTCATTAATCAACAATACTGTTGCTGTAATGAATAAAAGCTCTCTGAAGGCATTTTTTGCTGCTGTAATGTTAAATATCTGTTAAAATAATAATGCAATAAACCAAACATAACATTTGTTTAATAGTTTTAACAGTAGAGATGCTGACGCAGGTCCGACTCTCTGGACATTGACACTGGAGACTCCTTCAAGAGACTGTTAATGTTTAATCTTTGTTAAATAATAATAATATATTCATAATCATAACAATTCCAGCACCTCAGAGTTTCTGTGTACCTCATACTGTAATAAAATAAAAAATAAATTGACATTCTATTGATTTAACGGGAAGTAACAGGCATTTGTGTTAGCGTTAGCACTCCGTCTGCGGTGCTTCTCACTGGGATAAAACATCATTCAGACTGTGTTTATTATCTCCGCCTGGCCATCATTTAGAAAGTTAACATCAGTGTATCCAGGCTTCAGGCCTCCGATGAGGATTTGAGCTGCTGCAGCTCCGTCTCCACCTCGGCCTGGGCTGCAGGGAGATGCTTCTGAAACGCCGCCGCGATTTCCTTAAAGGTCTTGCCTTTAGTCTCAGGAACTCGTAAAGCCGTGAAGATGGTGGATCCTGCCAGGAGAACCATGAAGATGATGAAGACGTACGTGCCACAGAGTTTCTGCAGAGAATGTAGAAGGTTTTAATCCTGAGGCCAGAGATTTTAAACTGAGGAACAGATTAATCTGTGATCATCAGACACATTAGAACTAAAACACGGCAAACATTTGGGTAAGTTTACGCTCTGTGTGTGTCCTGTCAGTCAGAGTGTAGGGGGCGTGGCCTCAGTGTGTGTACTGTCAGTCAGAGTGTAGGGGCGTGGCCTCAGTGTGTGTCCTGTCAGTCAGAGTGTAGGGGGCGTGGCCTCTGTGTGTGTCCTGTCAGTCAGAGTGTAGGGGGCGTGGCCTCTGTGTGTGTCCGGTCAGAGTGTAGGGGGCGTGGCCTCTGTGTGTGTCCTGTACAGTCAGTCGGAGTGTAGGGGGCGTGGCCTACGTATGTGTACTGTCGGTCAGCGTGTAGGGGGCGTGGCCACAGTGTGTGTACTGTCAGAGTGTAGGGGGCGTGGCCTCAGTGTGTGTACTGTCAGAGTGTAGGGGGTGTGGCCTCAGGGTGTGTCCTGTCAGTTAGAGTGTAGGGGGCGTGGCCTCAGTGTGTGTACTGTCAGTCAGAGTGTATGGGCGTGGCCTCAGTGTGTGTGTACTGTCAGTCAGAGTGTAGGGGGCGTAGCCTCTGTGAGTCTCCTGTCAGTCAGTGTGTAGGGGGTGTGGCCTCAGTGTGTGTACTGTCAGAGTGTAGGGGGCGTGGCCTCAGTGTGTGTCCTGTCAGTCAGAGTGTTGGGGGCGTGGCCTCTGTGTGTACTGTCAGTCAGTGTGTATGAGGGCGTGGCCTCAGTGTGTGTACTGTCAGAGTGTAGGGGGCGTGGCCTCAGTGTGTGTCCTGTCAGTCAGAGTGTAGGGGGCGTGGTCTCAGTGTATGTCCTGTCAGTCAGAGTGTAGGGGCATTGCCTGTGTGTGTCCTGTCAGTCAGAGTGTAGGGGCGTGGCCTCAGTGTGTGCACTGTCAGTCCTAGTATTACCCCCCATTAGTCCCCATTACTCACTCACTCTCACTCATCGTCTATTTCACAGGGGCGGAGCCTATCCCAGAAGACTTCACAGGGCACACACACATACACACACACTCATTCACACACTGTGGGCAATTTGGGAACACCAGTTACCCTAACCTGCATGTTTTTGTACTGTGGGAGAAAACCGGAGTACCTGAAGGAAACCCACCAAGCACGGGGAGAACATGCAAACTCCATGCACACAGACCCGAGGTGGGAATCGGACCCGGACCCTGGAGTCGCGAGGGCACAGTGCTAACCACTAAGCCTCAATGCCACCTGGTACAAATTAATAATCTTAAAATAAATGTTAAAGTTGTGCTCTTCTAAAACCACTGTACCTCTATGTAAGGGAAACACATGCCGATGATGAAGTTACAGGTCCAGTTGCAGAAGCCGGCGAGCGTGATGGCTGCAGGTCGCGGACCCTGACTAAACAGTTCAGCCACTATGAACCACGGGATCGGACCTGGTCCGATTTCAAAGAAGCTCACGAACAGAAAAATGGCCGTCATGCTCAGGTAACTCATCCAGGTGTATTTGTTCTGGAAAACACGAGCATAAGGAAAGACAATAAACTGATATTTTGTGCATTAATCAGATATTATTTGGGGAAATGTATTTTGAGGCACAAAATTGCAGTACCGTGAGTAGCCACTATGCAAAACTGACCGCTGTGTCCAGCTCTCATGATACATCCATACAGCTAACAGTGACGTATATTCTATTACTCAAACAGTCACATGTAGAGTCAGTGCTACACATCTAACAGATTAATCTGTCTGTATGCTGATGTATCTTAAGCTAATATTTAAAGGTAAGAAGTTTTACTTGTTTTTTTTTCCAGTGCTGTGAGCAGTCATGTTGATTTGACTTTTTGACCTTTCAGATAAAGACATAATGATTTAGGAGGCGGAAATTAACAGGAATTTATACTTTCTTGTGAATGTAAGAAAATTACAAAATTGAGGTGAAAAAATAATCAATTCATGTAGTATATCTTATAGTATATATACCCCCCCCCCCCCCCCGAATTGTCACTGAGACCTGTTTATATATTAAAACCCTTAAAACCCAAACAGCACAGAAACGTGTCAGAAACATAACACAGGTCAAGAAAAACATGTTTATGCACGTGCACATATGTACTCCAGACTTTAAATTGTGTATCCTAAGCCCTATATATTTACTTAAAAAAACAGCAAAAAAAAAAAGGCCAAAATGAGTTTTAAGGATCTTGTACACACTGCAGTACCCTGAATGTCCACCAGAGACAACAGAAGACTGTGAACTCTTGGTACCTGCAGCTCATTAACTCATCAGACACTTGAACCGCTCGCACTTTATCTTATCTCATCACTGGGTGTGAATTGCTCAACTCCCGTTCACGAGGATCCGTCTGCACATTACTTTTCTGGACTTTGATGTTTAGATTCTTTTTTTAATTAAGCGTCACGACACACACTCTCATCTAGCACTGATTATTCTTCCTTCCTGTTTCATAAACCAGGTATGTCCTGTCTATACCATTCACCTTCATGTGCAGTATAAACAGCGTTACAGGGTTGATTAATTCTCTAGAATAACTCACTTCACCAAACATTAAATTAAATAAAACTTATCATAGTTTGCTAAGTTGTCAGTGTAAGAGGAATAAAACACAGACTCCTTCATCACACCAATCTTGTACATTTAAATTTCCATCAAATTTCAATGTCAATGCCCCGCCCATATCCACGCCCACTGAAACCTCATAGACGCGACATGGAGGGCAGACAGGTGGTGAGACACATTGTTTTCACATTGTAACATGAGTGTGAGTGTTAATGACCTCACCAGGTTAACCAGTCCGATGGTCATTCCCAGGGCGCACACACACATTCCACCGAACCCGATTAACAGCAGGGTTTTTCTCCCGGCCCGGTCCACCAGAGCCACCTACACACACACACACACACACACACACACACACACACACACACACACACACACACATTAATCTGCGGTTAGTAATAATGTTATAGTATCTACTGTATATTCATGCATGTGTGCATTATGTAGTGAATAGGATGTGTGTGTGTGTGTGTGTGTGTGTGTGTGTGTGTGTGTGTGTGTGTGTGTGTGTGTGTGTGATTTGAAACACATCCACACTGTACAGAACATTGCTAAGTAGTGAAAAGATCAGATGAGCTTCACATGTGATTCTGTTTCTGTGCAAATAAAGGCTCTCGACCGTTTCTTAGCAGCATCTGTGTGTGTGTGTGTGTGTGTGTGTGTGTGTGTGTGTGTTCCAGCACTGTTTGTCTTGTCATTAGCATGCACTCACTGAGAGCAGTGTGAAGACTGTGTTTACGACTCCGACCCCGATGGTGGCGTAGACGGGCTGAGCGACTCCGGCCGTGTGGAAAATGGAGGTGGAGTAATAAAAGATCTGAAATAAAAATCAGGCAGAGAGCAGAACAAATATTATTGTTTGACGGCGGCTATAAAAACACTATCCCAATGATGCGGCCAATAAAAAAATAAACATAAAAAGCTGCGAGAGAGAAGAATCACGAGTCACTTCAATGATTCAGTTCTGTCTTTAACTCTACTCGACTCATTTGATTCAGAAATATTAAACGACTCAGTGTTGCCCATGAAGATAATCTCTAAAAGCAGATAAAAGCGAGCGTGTCGTTTCTCACGGCGTTAATCCCGGAGAACTGTTGTGACAGATGCAGCGTCAGAGCCACGAAGAGCTGCTGGCGATACTGCTCTGCTCGGAGGAGACGCCATATTGAAATCTTCGCCTCTTTCATGGCCTCCTCTTTCTCTGCCTGCATTTCTGCGATGTCCTTCGACGTGTCGTAGTCTCCTTTCAGACGCTTTAAACCTGGAGGCAGACACGGCAAACCGCTCAGACGAAAGCGCATTGAATACCAAAAACAGCATGAAAAAATGTTTACATTGAAATAAAGAAACTAAAATAATACACACAGAAGTCAGGTGACACTAAACACTGTAACTAATATAAAATAGAATATATATCTATATATATAAATGTGTGTGTGTGTGTGTGTGTGTGTGTGTGTGTGTGTGCGTTCGTACTTCTGCACGCCTCCTCCTTCTTGCCCAGTTTGATGTACAGGTATCTCGGACTCTCAGGACATAATGGCAGCAACAGACTCTGCAGAATTCCGATGGCTCCAGAGAAACCCAGCAGCACGTGCCAGAGCTCATCGTTCCCTAACAGGAAGTCCAGACCCAGGACCTGAAATACACCAACGCAAACATCACTATTATAAAAAAAGGACATTTTCATCACTCAGAGGCCACGCCTCCTTCTTCACTGTGGCTGGCAGGACACACACTGAGGCCACGCCTCCTTTACTGAGACTGACAGGACACACACACTGAGGCCACGCCTCCTTTACTGAGACTGACAGGACACACACTGAGGCCACGCCCCCTGTACTGAGACTGTCATTACACATGCTGAGGCCACGCCTCCTTCAGTTTGACTGACATTACACACAGAGAGGCCACACCTCCTTTTCAGAGACTGACAATACACACACACAGAGGCCACGCCTCCTTCAGTTTGACTGACATTACACACGGTGAGGCCACGCCTACTTCACTGAGACTTTACACTGAGATATTTGGATGATGAAATAGTTTCAGACTGTAACCTGCAGGACGCTCACTAATCGATTGCCCTTTGACCCCGAGGCTGCACCGAGCCTGGCCGGGTGTTTACCTGGCTGATAAGGATGCCGGTGACAACAGCGAGCTGGTGCGCAGTTCCTAACGCACCTCTGTATTTCACTGGAGCGATTTCACCGATGTACATCGGGACGAGTCCAGAAGAGAGACCTGTGACAGAGAGACAGAG
>CM059218.1:32594827-32622327 GCA_030347435.1 Clarias fuscus
GAATAATAAATAGTGGAGGTATAACGAGCTCCAGGTTGCACAAAGCCTGCGGTTCGACAGAACGGTCTGAGAATGTCCGTATGATTCCGGCAGCTCTTGTGAGCAGATTCATGCCGAAAGTGTAAAGCCCCTGTTACTGCTGTAAATAAATCTCATAATGAGAAGAATAATGAGAACTACTAAATCTCAGGGGTTCATTCTGACATTTAGAGTAAAACATTAACACAGAGTTCAAACTTCAGGCGAGTGTGTGATGAAATTAAATGTAAACTCTGATTTATAAAACATTTATGATTTTTTATTTTTTATTTAGACAACTGGGGGAAATAAAGTCCCTTTACATCAAGATTATACAATTACTGCTGTAAAAATGTTTTTACAAATGATTATTAAAAGTGATACCAGTAGGTGGCACGGTGGTGTCGCACCTCCACGGTCCGGGTTCGAATCCCACTTCAGGTCTGTGTGTGTAGATTTTGCAAGTATTTGTTTCAATTTGTTTCCTTTTGTTTTTTTGTTTTTTTTTTGCACAGGGTAATATTTCTGTCACCTCGTCATTCAGTGGCACTGAAATGAAGAATCACACACTCGGTGTGTACGCCACAGGAACCACAACCTCCAGTCAACGTGTCTTTCTGCAAATATTGATACTTGCATTAGTTCCTAAAATATATTAATTTATAAATTGTAAAAGTACTCAAATGCTCTGAGAGATCTATTGTGCTGCAACACACACTGTTTTGCGGCTCACACACTGACAGAGCAGGAACAGGAACAACAGGGCCGCAGGAATTAGACTTAAAAAAAAAAAGAGTCTATAGACAGAGTTTCGAGAAGTTACATGTCTGCTCTGAGAAATGAGAAACATTAATTGTGAAAAAAAAACTGTAAAATAAATAAAAGGAGATAAAATTTTAAATGCGATGTCCACCAGGAGGCGCAACATCACCGCTAACTAAGCGTCACTTCTCACAGCGCCTGGGCTTGTTTCAATTTGTGTTGTCATGTTACAGATTTTCTTAATTGATTGTAGGAAGAGAAAACAGATAGACAGAAGAACAGTGGCAGATGGAAAGATGAGCAAATAAACAGAAAAGACGGATTGAGAAAATCGACGCTTGCCAAGTCAGATGGAGAAAAAAACAGGATGACGGATAAAAAAAGAGACAAATGGACAAAATCAAAAAAGACAGCAGAGGAGATAGAAGGACAGAGAGACAGAAAACAACAACAAAAAGATAAAAGACAAAGACAAAAAAACAAAGAAAGAAAAAGAACAAAAATAAAAACACATCGACAACAAATGAAATCAGACAGAACATTTAGAGACGATGACATCATCAGCTTTTGTAGAGATTTAATTCTTTAATTAAAAAGAAAGCTGATTAAACCTGGTGTAACGTTCTTCAGGTTCCTGCTCACAGCTTTCTCTCCTATTAGCAGTTAGCTTCTGAACTCACTGAAGGCCCGAGCCCAGTGTGTCCGTGTCTATGGTGAGTGAACTGCATGTAGCTAACATGCTTAGCTCACTTTGCTAATTAAATCTGAAAACTTTGCTGTAACACACAAACCACATGACTAATTTGATTTTCACACTTAATAGCGTGTCATGTTTAGCTGGTTAGCCGTTTGGGTTCTAAGTCCGGATAAAATGGGAGGCTAGCATCAGGAGGGGCTTCTGGAGGAACTGTAGCGACTCCGGAGCACCTGAAAGACAAACAACAAGCTTGTTAGCTTAAGAAGTTATATTATAGCTTCTAATGTTCTTGGACAGGCCACGCCCACAAGCGAAAAGCTAACATTAAAATAACAGGTGAGATTTGTCGTGTGATGGTGTGAGTGTAGGGTGAGACATGAGCTAAAGTCACACTCACATCAGCTGGCTAGCTCGCTAACTTCCAGCTCAGGAACTAAGTGAAGTACTTTGTGAAATATTTCCTCTCCAATTTTTTTCCTACACAAAAAAAAAAGGTTTCTAAAAGGAACGGCAGACATGATGCTAAGTGTTTGTGCTAGCTAGTTGTATACTGCAGCGCTAATGTATTCCCTGCGTGGTCTTCTGTGTCCGTCTCCTCTGATGCCTCATGAATATGTTTTCTTGTTGGATCTGATTTGACCTTCAGTTTCTGTGAAGGACATCCAGCCTTTTCTCGCAAGCTGTGCATTTGGCAAACACACACACTTACACACACACACACATACACACACAGACACACATGCGCGGGCAGATGGGTCAGTAAGTCGCCTCCAAACTCGTCTCCGGTGCCCTTTGCGAGAGGACACGCCTGTCACCGCTGCTCCAAAATGCTAATGTGGCTAACAGTCAGTCAGTCAGGAGACAGTTAGCATAACAACTCGCTTACCTCAGACTGACCTCGCCGTTAGCAGGATTAGTGCTGTACTCACTCAGGGCAGATTACAGACAGGTAGGACAGATGATGAGAACACCAGTGTATGGACAGACAGACAGACAGACAGACAAGTGTAGGACAATTAGAGGGAGAGAGAAAGAGAGAGAGAGAGAGAGAGAGAGAGAGAGAGAGAGAGGCAGGCATGCAGAGGACAGACAGACAGACAGACAGACAGCCTTAAGTTAAATGGTTTTGCGACCTTATGACATCACACACTTTTTTTTGTAATGGTCAGGTGGAACTGTGTGTGTGTGTGTGTGTGTGTGTGTGTGTGTGTGTGTGTGTGTGTGTGTGTGTGTGTGTGATTGTTTAATTGTATTTTACTGATGAGTTGCTGCTGTGTTCTTTTAAATTAAGCTGTTATGTTTAATTAGAATAATGAGATCAAAAACACACACACACACACACACACACACAAAATTCCTCACATGACAGATATCAGTACGTCTCTCTCTCTCTCTCTCTCTCTCTCTGTGCAGGGACTGAGGGAGTGGGCGGAGCCAGAGTGTTGGGTTGCTACTGTATGTGCTGAGACTGATCGTTCATTTTTTCCTTCTGTCTTTTCCTTCTTCACTTCTGCTTTATTGCTGGAGTTTTCCTCTATTAGTTTAGTAGTTTTGTCCGGGGCTGAGAGTCTAAACTTTAGACTGTGTCTAGTTCAAGCCTACCAGGGCCCCTGATTCCACGCTGTGTGTGTGTGTGTGTGTGTGTGTGTGTGTGTGTGTGTGTGTGTGTGTGTGCGTGCGTGTGTGTGTGTGTGTGTGGAGCATGGCTGCCCCAAGGGTTCACAATCTTGACTTCCTAATGCGGTGTCCAGACCAGCAGCGTTGAGGCCAGTGTTTTGTGTCCTGGCCGTAGGACAGGTGCTGGGACATGATACTCTACTTTCTGCCGCCTGTATGAACAATGACACAGAGTTGTTTTCATGACCTGTAGATTGAGCCAACAGATTTGTAAACAATGTCTTGTGATAGATGGTGTTCTCAGTCCTGCTCCCCTAATTTCAACCCCATGAGAAAAAGTGACATTGTCCAACATACAGTAGGACCCTTTATTAAAGATGATATTTGGGCTGAAGCATTATCACGATATGGAAAATCGGAGTCTCCAATGAAAAAGATTCAGATTTACAGTATGTGGTATCATTCTGACGTTTTTCCTACATGATACTGAACCATTTCAATTATGTGGTTTAGGAAAAGGAGAAAAAATCAACAGTAACAATGAGCCAAGCTCTCTAGAGCTGAACATGAAGCACAGACAGTTAGTGAAACAGCTGGGACAGAAACGGGAGATAACGGTAGATGAGCAAGCAATTCAACTCAATTCAATCCAATTTTATTTATATAGCACTTTTAACAGTGGTTATTGTCGCAAAGTAGCTTTACAGATCAAAAGGACATTCGGGAAATTAATATGAAATGTGTGAGAAAATGTGTTTTCATCGTCATGCTTATATTTCTTCACAATTATAAGTGGAATTTGTGTTTATCTTTGAATTTAAATGGAGCAGAAACCAGACGTAGTACACATGGGTTAATTGCCATATCAATATTTAATCTTTTAGATTTTATTTTTTTATCCTTAGATAATTAGATTTTATGTAGTCAAGTATCAACTCGGTTCTTTCAGCAGTTGTTCAGTCGTTCCAGTTGGCTTTACAGACTACAGTTGGGTGTGTTATACTGTAGCTTGTCTGTCGGGTTTAAATCTTCTGTCTGATCTGGAAATCTGGGAAAACGTTAGAAACACAAAGTCTTTGAAACATTATTGGATTTTGAAAAGGTTCAGATTAAACAAATTTGTCAACAGTATATTCTTAGTATCACAAAGCTAAAGGACTTGACTCGATCCATGGAAACCATAGCAAAGGAAATATTAGACTTGCAAGTTCAAGAACAAGCTTCGAATAAGCAGATCTACACTGAAAAAAATCAGGGCTAAGAAAAAGTGATTCACAGACATGTTAGGCACAACTGTGCACGGAGCTCTCATCAGGTCCTGCTTTCAAAGCATGGCATTAATGGATGCTCCTCCAAACTTCAAACATTTTTTTTTTTCAATTTGGAAAAAAGAATGTTCAGAAGAGAATAATTCACGCTTTAAGGTCAGAAGATTAGAGCTCTCGTCTGATCTGGCCAGAGTTTGAAAAAGGGCTGTAAGCCAATATAGGTAGATGTACAGAAGTCGTGTCTCAGATGAGCTGCTCTCCTTGCCAGCAGACCTCAAATGACCACAGAAGGACATTCTGTGAAGGACTGTTGAGGCTCTGACGCTAGATGAACTGCACAAAGCCCTTCAAGACATGGAATGTGTTAAAGCACCAGGTATAGATGGCCTGCAAGACCCTGAGTTCTATAAGACCTTCTGGCCTGAGCTGGGTGAAGATCTTCTGGTGGTGCTGATTGACAGCTTAGCCAGGGGCACCTGCTGCTCATCAGCTGCAGAGCTGTCCTCACACTTCTGTATAAGAAAGGTGATTCAGATGACAGCTTGGAGACCCGTATCTCTAAAACCTGGAAATCAGCCTCTGTTCCGAATCAAGTAGGTCCATCCTGACCGGACCTACTGTGTGCTTGGAAGATCAATTTATGGCAATATTTCATTTATTATAGATATTCTAGAAATCGGTCTAGTGTCTTTAGATCAAGAGAAAGCATTTGACAGAGTTGAACACAATTATTTGTAGGATGCTTTCAAAGCTTTCGGTTGTACCCTGGATAAAAAAAGAAGAATTCTGTATAGTGACATTGAAGATAAATGGTGACTTGTGTGCTCCTTTTAAAGTTAATAGAGGTATTAGGTTTTGCTCTGTCTGGTACGCTCTATACTCTAGCAATCAAACCTCTTTAATAAGGTTAAGAAGAAAGTGAAATGCCTACAGTGATATGGCCTTGAGTGGTCAAGAGAGGGCCTGAAACATCTTGGGGTTTTTGTGGGGAACAGTGTGTACTGAAGATGGTATAGTGGAGAAAGTGAAAGGTGAAGCAGGTAATAACATGGTGGCTTCCTCGCTCTGGCATCGACATCGCTGATGCACCTACTGTCAGCAATTCAGGTAAACCTGATTGACTTTTCTTTCTTTTTGTGACAATCTCCACTGTGTGTCACAAAATGTCTTGTATGTCTCTAAGGTGGAGGAAGGGCAAGGACTAATTCATCTACAGAGCAGAACCGCAGCCTTTCGTTTCCAGTACATCCAGAGCTTCTCATGGGACGAGCAGACTGTAGTTGGATTTCAGTGACTAAAGACTGGGACTGGGGAGAATCCTATTCTTCTTGGACACCAGTAAGATTAAACTAACTTAGTTCCCAAACTTTGACTGTATTTTTTTAAAGACTAGAATATTTTAGTTGTGAAAAGAGAAAATTGCATTGGCTCATTATTTGGTCTTTGAACAGGTCCGTGACTCCCTCCATAATCTTTTTCTCTCTCACCAAATCTAGGTGAATGCACAGGCATCCAAAGACATGTCATGATTTGGCACTTTTAGGGTTAAGTCTCTAGCAAAGCCATGTACAAGCTATGTGTGAAATGCTTAACCAAGACAAATTTAGATATGAGGGTTGACTCGCATTGGCGCGCTGCCTTGCAGATGGGAATCGATGCCAAACCACAGTGGAGAGCATTATACAAGTCACCATTGTCTAACAAAGACAGACACTTACATTGGAGAATTTTACAAGGTGGAGTGGAATTAATGCATTTGTGTCTATTTTAAATGCTGATGTACATCAAGGTTGGTCTTTTTGTTTTATGACTGATAAAGTGCTTTATGCATTTACAAAACATGAGATTCTCGGTCAACTATTCTCCAAGCAACAAATTCTCTTTGGAAAACTTTAGTTTTATTTCACACAGAAACGCCGCTTTATGTATCAGATGTTTAAGTTTATTCCAGGACAGGACAAACAAGCAATCTACACTATCATTCAAAAGTTTGTACACCCCCTCTAACTCCATGGTGTTTCCTGATGTTTGCCTGAAGGCGTTTATCCAAAACACACAAGAATCTCCTCTGAACAGTTGATATTGAGATGTATATCTGCTCCTTCTGCTCTGTAAAGCTTCATAACGGCTCTAATCTGAGGTGCTGGTTGAGGTTAATTGGTGATTTCTGAGGCTGGTGACTCTAAATGATCTTCTCCTCTGCAGCAGTAAGTTTTGGTCTCGCTTTCCTGGGAAGGTCTTCATGAGAGACAGTTTCATCATGGAGCTTTTGTAAACACACTCGACACAATACTGTTCCAGAACAGCCGACTTTCATGTCTTATAATAACAGCTGACTAACGCCTTATGTGTTATTTCATAGTTCAAAGAATCCTGTATTGTTCTAGAATGTAGGAAATATAGAAACTAAACAAAAAGGATTGAATTGAATGATGAGTCCAAACTTTAAACTGGTACAATACACCCGCTGAAACAAAAGTGAACAGAATTATGGATATACGACACTGTAAGAAAAAAACTTGCAGTTTCAAAATCCAGAAACTTAAATGATTTTTTATTTAATTAAACATTGGACATCCTTGCTATTTTTGAAGAGATATGGCATCATAAAGGTGCACTGAGTGTAATTACGCATGATGAGTTGAAATGTGCACAACTCTTAGGGCTAAGGGGAATTTGTACTTTGCTGTTCCTTCTGGATTTTTTATTAACTTTTATGATTATTTATGTTGAATATTTAGAGCTTTTTCCGCTCCCCCTCAGTGTATAGTATTTCACAATTTTGTGTCAGAACCAATTAAAATGAAATTTTATTAGATTTTATTATATTTTAATATTTGTAATACAAGAATTGAAAACCTCAAAAACTCTTTTGTTCTCTTTTTCTCTTTCTCTTTTTTTTTTCTCTGAATAATTTTTTGTAATAAAGTTTCTGGGATCCGTGCGCCAAATCACTTCCAGTCTGGTTTTAAATATCTAAAAGTTGTCAGTGTAATAAAGTTATTATTAACCGCATGTGAAACTCAGGACAGAATATTAAACCCACTGACAAAAATTCATATTTAAACTGAGAAATAAATAAATAACCGTGAGCCCGCTGTGGTTTGGGTCAGAGACACAGACTGAAATCTAATCATTTTCATTTCTCACTGCGTTTTGCACTGCAGCTCTGTCCATCTGTCACTCTGGGATTTTTTAATATTATAGCATCATGTCTGCTTTAATGAGTTTGTTCCTCCAGCATTTTATCTGCAATGTTGCACCTTAAACTGAATTAAACATCAGCAGCTGACGATATTGAGAACAAGGAGTAATTACACACGCCGCGTCGCTCGATCTGATCTTCAGACGGAAAGAAAAGGAAAAAAATGCTACAAGAAGCTTAGCATATATTAAACCGGCACAATGTTGGTATGTAAATTAGGGGTGTGGCTATGATTGTTTTTGTTATTTTTATTAATTATTAGTAATTATTGGTATGGCTTGTTTGAGCAGTTGTAACATATTACTTGTAGCTACGATTCTAGTGCTCTTAGCTATCAAGTAAAAGCGCAGAGTTGCAGGTTTAGCATTACTCTTTATGAAGCTGCTCGATGTCTCAGACAGAAGGTGTGGCCTAAAGTCAGAAGGTGGAGCCTGTAAGCCAGACATGATTTGGAGGATAATAATCTTCCATTGATTCATTTTCACAGCGCTAGCCTGGCAGCCATAAACTTCTGTCCTTAGCCTTGTAGATCATCAATCTGTCTAAAGGTAAAACCTCATGTCTTAAACCTCTTGCTTTAATCTTGTGCCATTTAACATCATGGAATCCTCAGCTGTCTGTCTGCATCACTAATTCAACAGCTCTGAGCTCAGAATGAAAATTAGCCCCGCTGCTTTTATGAGATTATAGCGACAGGGAGAACGCGCTGAGATGAAGGACAAAGTGCGTAATAGGGTTTTATGAAGATATTAGCAAGAGACGGTGACGCCACACACTGTGATCGTGACTAACGAGGACACAATGCAGCTGTCTAATCATATTTGCTTCCTAATTTAAGCAAACAAAGAAAAAGCAGAAGCAGTGTGAATTGATGTTCCACAATTTGATATTCATTTTTATCAAAATACAGCTTCATTCCAGAGGTTCCCCAGGGCTCAGGTGTTGGTCCGTTCTTCTTCTCACTAGGCACCATGGTCAGATCACATGACTGCTATAATAAACACACAACTTTGCTTTTTTTCTTCTTCTTCTTCTCTGCCAAACATCAGTCTTCCTTTCAGATGTTGAGATGAAAAACCATAATCTAAAAATGCGTTTAAGATGTTACACCAACACAGGGACATCTATTCCATAAGCCGTGTTTAACGGTCCTGGTTCAGGTGCAGGAAATCTGACAGGTGCTCAAGGGCTTGGTGCTTTACTTCATACTCCAGCTGTGGTTCTCCTGCCCATGCCTCATCACCCTGATGGAGGCAGTGCCACAAGATGAGCTCAAGGTGTGTGTTCAGATTTTAATCCTTGAACCTGAGTAAGGTTAGTTCCCCAATTCTTCATGACACCTGCTGGAGGTGGGCACTGATCATAGTCTTGAAATGAATCTTTCTGGACTGGCTTAAAAGGTAAAGTGACTGGATGAGTATTGATAGGCAACCGTTACTCATGGCCTGGTCAGTTGGGTATGGCTTGTTTTAATTCAATACTGAACTTGACTAATATGTTGTTGTTGTTTTTTTTTTTTCTAAATTAGGCAGGTTTGCTTCATACTGTTCTAAAGTATAACTGACTTCTCGCCCTCATGAAGCACTCCACTGCTCACATCACTAATATCATTCCGTACCTGAGAAACCTTGCAGATTTACACAACAGGTGGCAGTATGCACGTACTTGGTTTGCGATCCGCCGATAACCACAGAGAAGAAAAGGACAAGGACATCAATGTCTTCGCACTGTCTAATGTTAATGATATTTTTGCCAACATGTCACACGCGACCCGTCCCCATCCTTCCTAATTTATACGATAGGATGTACCTTTATTTGTCCCACAGTGGGGTAATTTCGAGCAATTTGCTTACTACCAAAAAGAACGTCTCATGTACACTGAAAAAAAGGACTTGTAAGATTTACTTGATAAAATCCTCGTAACAATTTGCACACGTAAATTTTAAGTACATTTTATTGCTCCAATATTAAGTACAATTTACCCATCATGGTCAAGTAAAATCTACTTAATAATTAAAGTAACGCTCATGAAGAAATCAAGTAAAAGTTACATAATTATATTTAATTCACAAGTTGGTTTTATGTAAAATAATCAAGTAAAGTTAATTTATTGTTATATTAGCAGGAACCTTGTTTTTATTCATTATTAAGTAAATCTTACTATAATTTTGTTTTGTGAGATTTTCCCTTACTTGGGTTTATCTATTTATATTACTCCCTATGATAATGTAAACATTGCTAATTTATGTTTTGTAAAGAAACTGTAATTATTTCATCAATATCTTTCACAAATCACTCACTCATCATCTATACCGCTTAATCCCGTATTCACGGTCGCGGGGAGGCTGGAGCCTGGACAGGGTGCCAGTCCATCGCAGGGCACAGATACACACACTCACTCATTCACACACTAGGGTCAATTTGGGAACGCCAATTAGCCTAACCTATATGTCCTTGGACTGTGGGAGGAAACCGGAGAACCCGGAGGAAAACCACCAAGCACACGGAGAACATGCAAACTCCATGCACACAGAGACACTTTCACAAATCACACAACAAAAATATTATTAAACAGTTTATTCACCCACATTACCGAATGTTTTTGACATTAACAGTCTCGATACAGGTTGTCTTTTTAATAAAAGTGCATTCAGTTAAATTTTGCATCCATAGGAACAGTAAGCAGTGCACATGACTTTGCAGTATTGCCACATTCTTGCGAAATTTCCTTTCCTTCAAGTATAATGGATACATCATCCGGTTCTTCCCCTTCAACATTACGGACTACGAGGATTTTAAGATGGTGCAAACAGGCATCACTTCGTCTGTCCTCCTGTGTAACATTTACAAGAAAAAGATAAAGATAATTATTTTGATAAACAAAAATGTAATTGCTTCAATCACGTGTGCTGACTTACACAGACATAATAAAAAATGACCATCATTTCATACACTTCAGATTGTTAAACTTGGGTTAAATTGCTTTAGCAATAATCTTGCATCAGTAAAACATTTGTAGAAGATTGCATGAGATGGGACTTCATAGTCTGATGACTTTGCACATTTACAGTGTCAGGAAATCGTATGATGAGTGCTGAGTTTGTATTTAGTTCACCCAAACATGAATTCTTTCAATAATTATCAGTTTTATGAGGCTACAAACCTTTATGTTCATATCTATTCATTTGCATTTGGTACATGCTTGTGTCCAATGCAGCGTGAGATCTACCTGTAAATGAACACACACAATGTGTTATACTACAACAATGGTATAAAACACTTAACCACTATTTTATATTTTGCAATGAAGTACAAATAAAAATAACAGCAACATTATAGCAAGCAAATATGTAGATAGATTTATACTTGCCTCAATGTGATGAGTAGAACAGTATCTTCTACAGAGTCCTAAATCAACTTTCTGCACTGTATCCAAATTTTGAAATATACAGTACAGTAGTCGTGTTGATAGAAACATCTGGTAACAAGATTTTACATTTAATAAACAAATTACAGATTACACATTTAAATGCAGCATAATAAATCATGGGTTGTGTATTGATTAAAAACAGCGCAATGCATATTATGATATGGAAAATCTCTTCCATTCCAGTGATTAAGAAACGGTAACGATGCCAATTTTAGAATCTGTAGAAGCTCAGTGGTCCGAGCACAACCTCTCACGGGCGAACCTTTCTCTGAAACACACATCTCAGTTTATTAATCCGCGCGCTCGGTTGGTTATTATTATTATTATTATTATTATTATTATTATTTTATCACATGACCCCTGGGGGTTTCCGTAGGTTCAGGTTTTTATATTACGTGAATCTCTACACTATTAAAAACTGAAATATTGCTAATTGTACGTCCTGAGATTAAGATGAACATTAATTGGAAGTCAGGAAAACGAGAATCACATCCAGAACAGAAAGGTAAACTTACCTCGAACACCACAGACTCCAGCTCCGGCCGCACGCGCAGCACCTCTGACTGATCCACAGCGCGAGTACAGCGTCTCCAAACACGCATGCGCGGTGTCATTAGAAATTTAAACTAAACTTTCAAAGTAAAACTTACTTAATATTACTAGGTTTATGTGGAGTGACTATAAAACATTTAAATATTACAAGTAAATACATAATAATATTTAACTCTTTCCACCCAGTTAATTTATTACATGAATTAAATGTGTAGGTATGTTAACTTTTATTTAGGAAATTCTAGTTCTCTTTGAAATTAATTTTTACCATGTAAAAATTATGTTGGTTAGTTTAATATATTTTACCGCACCAAAAAGTCATTTTTTTCAGTGTAGTTCAGAAATGACAGGATGTCACTTTACAGCTCAGAGGACGAGATCAGCGCAGATATCAGAGGAAACGGCAACGGTAATGACGTCACATTTTAAACAGTGACACGCATCTTTTCAAGTGTTCACAATGAGTCCTTAATGTGAAAGGAGCCTGAAAGAGACTTGTACATCTATTTGAATCCAGTGTCTAGTAAAACCTTGTTTGCAACTGCATTTGGGTGACACCCCTCCCTCAGGTCCGAATTCTGGCCTTTCCAAGCACCTCATACTGCACGTACCTCACATACATCCTCACTTCCTGTCCGCCGCAACATTTCACACAATCTAAAATGGTACGTGGCAGTTGGATAAAACGCTGAGTGCTGCATAGTGCATGAGGGTTAAGCTTAAACACACACACACACACACACACACACACACTCTCTGTGAGAGACTTCTGTCAAGTTTAAAAGCGGTTTAAGTGTTTACGAGTGGAAATGCCGAACCCGGTCCCTCTTGACTCTAATCCGCTTTTGTTTCGGAGCCAAGTCCAGTTTTTATACACCGCTGCTGCAGTACACAGGGATTATTATTATTTGGAACAATTTCAAAGAAAGTAATTTAAATGTTTGTATATTTTTCTTCTCCTGAATATCACACTTTCATTGATCTGGACCGTTTGCAGAAGGAGCATTCTGTCCGTCTGACCCTCCACATGTCTCTCTGCCTCTGTCTGTCTGTCTGTTTTTACATTTAGAGCCCTCGTTTAATTCGCTCATCATCTCCATCCTCTGTGTTTATCTCTCTGAGCCGTGTGCAATGTGTGAATAAATCTAATGAGTTTTATGGGATTAATTAAGTTTAATTTGGAGCCTTGTTTAGTGTCCGTGTGTGTGTGTGTGTGTGTGTGTGTGTGTGTGTGTGTGTGTGTGTGTGTGTGTGTGTGCGAGAGAGAAAGAGAGAGAGAGAGAGATTTTAATGATCAAACACTAAGTATCTTGGCGAGAGATCAGTTTGTTTTTGTAAAAGCCAAGACCAGCTATTTGTTAATGTTACAGTTGTTTTGAACACGTTTCTTTTATTAATAAGGACAATAACAGTAACCTCATCTCAAAGCAGATTTTAAAATGCAGATCAACATGAACATTTTATCTGAAAAGCCCACAGTGACTCTCATCAGATTACCATTAACAAGCTTTCTCTGCTGTGTGTGTGTGTGTGTGTGTGTGTGTGTGTGAGAGAGAGAGAGAGAGACTTAGAGATGCCTCTCTGTTTATTTTCTCCTTAAACTGAATATAGATCCTCTTACATGCTTTATAATTGTTTTAAGTAGAATAATTCCTGACAGTAATCATCTGGAAAATTCTTAAAACAGCACGTTTGCTGGGATGATGTTGAGATCCTGCATCACACAAAAGACTCAGTAATAACAGAACGGATTAGCTTTACGCTTCAAGGATTATCAATCTTCATAAATCAGCCTGATTAGAGCAAAATCCTGACAAATCCTCAAATCAAACTTTACAGTAAGGTCTCCAGAGGAGACGTCCGTTGAGGTTTTATGTTCTGATGTTATAGTAAGTGGACGTGAGCTCCTGTTTTGCGTAAAAACACCCTGTTTGTCACCGGTGTCATGAAAGATCAATGAGTGATGTCGTCCTGGTGAGAAAGATGAATGGCGACATCTGCTTTTGCGTAGATGTTAATGTTAAGACTGGTGGTTCCTATCTGTTCACTTCTAATATTCACTAGTGCCAAAATCTCTCACTATCCAACAGTACCTGAGGATGATACCTGAAGCCGAGTGACTCGTGATCAGCATTTAATTATAATCTTTTCACGTGTCAACAAAGTGACACATAATGAAGTTGCAGGATTGAACACCAGCGCAGTGTTCAGCCTCTCTAAGGATTTGGCCTTTCCTTTCACTGGTAATTGAGGTCAAAGAGGCACACACACACACACACACACACACACACACATTCACTCTCTCTCACACACACACACACACACACACATTCACTCTCTCTCACACACACACACACACACACACACACACACACACACACACACACTCACACACATCACTCTCTCACACACACACACACACACACACACACACACACACACACACACACACATTCACTCTCTCACACACACACACACACACGCACACACATTCACTCTCACACACACACGCACACACAACTCATCATCAACTCTTCTCATTTACTCAGTAATTTACTCTAAAAGCCAGACTTATACTTGCCTGACCCGAAATCAGAGCTCATTTAGCGTTTCTAATTGTTCCTGGTCCCAGTGCAGCTGAGGGAAAAATCAACAGATAGACAGAGACAAACATGTACAGAGTGATAGAAACAGAAAGATTGATATACAAGCAGACACGGACAGAAGGACACAAAGACAGATACTGATAGACCAATAAAAGCAGTTATGGATCATCTAAAGAGAGACAGTCACATGCTGCAGATATAAAAAGAGACAGGCGCAGACAGACAGGCGCAGACAGACAGATCCATAATGAAGGAGACAGATATAGTGAGAGGAAAGGAGTATTCAGGCCCTTTTGAATTTGTTAGTTATTATACTTCATGTGTGTAGATCTAAAGCTCAGCAGTGATCTTCCTGCACCCTTGTGGTTCTTTTTTTCCTCGGCCGACTCCTCTTGGCATGCAGCATCACTGAACAATCCACCATAAAGTTTCACCTTGTTCAAGTCAGGAGATTGGCCAGAGCCAAGACTCATTAAACAGCAAAATATTACTCAGTTTTAGATGTTCATCCGGATCTCCAGTCTGCATGAACACGCAAACAACATGAGAGAAAAAGAAAAACATTCTCTTCTGCATTTTGGCTTTTTTCGTTTTTGTCTTAGCTGAGGCATAAACAAGCCAAGCAGACTTTGAACCTTTTGTGATCTTGCATACCAAAGGACCCTCCCCTGTCTCAGTGCTCAGCTCCGCCCAGTTCTGCTGTTGTCTGTGTTCTGCTGTGCTGTTTTCAAGAGCCACAATAAATAAGGCTAGGCTAGCAGGGAACTTTCTTTTGGCTGCTCCTGTCAAGGGGTCGCCACAACGGACCATGTGATCTGCATACAACTTGGCACAGAATTTTAGCCCTTCATGACGCAACCCTCCCATTTACATGTTATCCGGGCTTGGGGTCAGCACTGCATGCTGTGGCTGGGTGGTATGGGGTGTGGTAACCACCGACAGCATGGCTCGAACCCGAATGCCCAGATCCCCAAACCAACAACCTAGAGCCGCCTTAGCCGTCTGAGCCAACACTCCCTTACTAGGCTAGCAGTTAGCAGTCGTTAAAAACTAACCTAGCCTTTTTTAGCTCTCAGTTGTGTTTGCAACTTATATATTGCTAATAATAAGGAATTTCATCATTAATGACAAATTCTACATATATATTTAATATTTACTCACACATACAGTAGTAGGTGGCGCAGTGGCGCAGTGTCTCCAGACCCTGTGTTCTGATTGGCTGAAAAAATGCACTTCCTCAAAGAGGTGTTCAGGGGCAGTTCATTTAAAGCTTTAGACAGTGAAACAACACATTTGGGAAAAGGAGTGAATCGGAATGAAACTCAAGTCTGAGTGGTGAGGTGTGTTTTAGCTGGAACATTCACACACATCTCCTGGGGAACTCTAAGTCCTGTTTTAAAAGGAGTATACTCTATGAGTTTAATGTTTTTTTGGCCAGGAGGTTTGATGCTGTTGTCTTGTTTAAAGGTCCATATTTTCCCCAGATTTAGTGTTATTTGGTTGATGAAAGTAGAACCTGTTTTGGTGGAGGAGAACTCGACTGCTGGAGCTTCAGGCCTGGCTTTATTCTTCTTTTCAGAGCTCTTTCAATAAATCAGCGGGAAAGAACAAAATAAATCACAGTCCATATATTTCTTGGCTTTCGCTTTGATCAGGTTACCAACACTTTCCAAGCTCACACTCCAGGTGCGCATACACGTGTGTGTGTGTGTGTGTGTGTGTGTGTGTGTGTGTGTGTGTGTGTGTGTGTGTGTGTTATTTACAGTATGTGTGAGCTCCATACCACTATCTGGTTCATGCCATTCTTCCTGAAAGGGGTTAACAAAGTTAACCAAGTCATCGCTGATCACACAGTCGTTACATCTCACCTGCCGGTTCCACTCGCTTCCTCTCCCTGCACAGCTGAGGGTCGACCATGACACCACTATCAAAATGAGACAAAATTCTTCATGTATATCTCTCAGTACATCACTGCGTTCATGTTTCATTCATTGAGGTGTATCCGGACGCTCCTCTGCTTCACTGTGAGTATGGTGTGACTGGTATAACTGGTGTAACTGATATAACTAGTGTAATTGGTAACTGGAGGAACTGACTCCTTGGTGTTCAGAGGATCATCTGCATAAACCCTTTTCTCCAGACATGAGCTGAATTATTTCCAAAGAGCTATTTTTGTGTTTTTATGACTGGAGTATATTGTTCCAAAGAAATTAAAATTTGCCTAAATGCCTTGCGCTGCGTGTCTCTGTCACATCTCTCTCTCTCTCTCTCTAGGATCTGGGGGAGTGAAGTATAATTCAGTCTATGGGATTTTTCCTCTGATGGTGCTATGTGGTAAGTGACCACTAGATATCCAATAGAATAACGATGAATTAAAGGTCGAGTATATATCGCATCAGGTCTGTGTGCATGGATTTTGCATGTTCTCCCCGTGCTTGGTGGGTTTCCTCTGGGTACTCCGGTTTTCTGCGGCGGTCAAAAGACATGCAGATTAGGCTAACTGGCGTTCCCAAATTGCCCATAGTGTGTGAATGTGTGTGTGTATGTGAGTGTGCTGGCGATGAATTGGCACCCCATCCAGGGTGTCCCCTGGGACAGGCTCCAGACCCCCCGCGGCCCTGAATACAGCATAAAGTGGTACAGATGATGAGTGAGTGAGTGAGAGTGAGAGTGATTAACTAACGAGCCGATCAGATCGGTGACTGCACCCTCATCAGAAACGTCCAGTCCAATTAGCGTCTTGATTTTGTAGCTGTAATGAGCTGTGTGTGAGGTGAAACATTTCTTTGCTCGATTGTCGATGGCAGAAGAAGGAAAATCTGGATATTTACAACACCAGTCAAAAGTTTGTACACCCCTCTCTAACTCCACGCTCGTTCCTGATGTTTATTTCTCTCTACACTGAAAAACAACACTGAAAGCGTTTATATAAAACACACAATAATCTCCTCTGAACAGTTGATATTGAGATGTATATCTGCTCCTTCTGCTCTGTAAAGCTTCATAACGGCCTCTAATCTGAGGTGCTGGTTGGTTAATTGATGATTTCTGAGGCTGGTGACTCTAAATGAACTTCTCCTCTGCAGCAGTAAGTTTTGCTCTCGCTTTCCTGGGAAGGTCTTCATGAGAGACAGTTTCATCATGGAGTTTGATGGGGTTTACAAACACACTCGACACACAGGAACTGATCCAGAACAGCCGACCTTCATGTCTTAGAATAACTGTTAGTGTTGTTACTGATTAGCGAATGCCATGTGTGTTATTCATATTTTTGAGGAAATCTAGTAATGTACTGTAATGTATATATTTAATAAACTTAGAGATAAAGACTGCTGTGTGTGAGCAGTTTCTGAAATTAATAGATATTCTGTTGGATTTATTAAAGATGTAGGATCACCTGTATGATCTTACGGCTCGTTGTTCTCTTCATTCAGATGGAGCTTCATCCTGGTGCCCTTCAGCAGCACTTTGGAGCAGCACCTGTGAATATAATGCCTGATCGTGAATAATATATATTTCAGAGCCGACACATGTCACACAACTTTCAATACCAGACAGATTTTCAGTATTCAGAGTGCAGTATCGCGTCAGTCGCAGGGGTTTTAGATTTTTTAGGGGAAACGCAGTGTTTTGTAGCTCACTGAAGGCCCAGGTCTGAAAGGCATCTGGAATGAAGCCTGAACTTCTTCGTGGTGGTGAAAGAACTGCACTGTAAATAAGGATAAGGTCTGTCTTACCCCCCCCCCCCCCTCTGCTCCCCCCTCCTCAGTTAAAAGAGGGCTGTTCCAGTTTGACACAGAGGCCTCTTTTAAACCTCTTTTGAACAATCTGTCCTCCCTGTCCAGACTGCGGACACTGCTGTCTTCAGATGTCTGACGCTTTTCATGTCTTACAGATGCAGATATGCTGAGTCTTGACAAGTCCCGGCGAGAATTGTTTGTGTGAAGCGATTGTTCAGTTCCTCCAGTGTACAGATCAGGGTGCGGGACTGTGCACACTACATCACTTGTCCTTGGGGTGGACCAGGTTTAAAATATACAGTGATGTTGTAGCTTTATCTAGATTTGACACAAGCACAGTTTGGATGGATAGTCACAGGTTTGGAGAGATCCCTTTATGTGTTTGTGTTCCTTTCCCTCTGCCCTTGTCCCATGCATTTGGACGCCTGCGATGCATAATTCATGAATTTGAACAGGAAGTCTGGGGATCGCTTGCGGGTCGTCCAAAATGCTGCAGCAAAATTATTGACATGGTCCACAGAAAAGGGCTTCAGCAGCACCCATGGTGAGAGCACTGCACGGCTTCATGGAGGTTTTAGGCTTCAGGTCACGATTCTGGTGCTGAGGTTCACAGCTCTGAGAGACCAGTCTCCTGTTTATATAGGAAAATATCTACACCTCGGTCAAGCCACTGAGATCTCTGGATCATGACCTACTGGAAATCACAAGACGGAAAACCAAGGGTGAAGCTACAGGGTCATTGTACGAAAACGGTGGGAAGTGCTGTCACTTAGTTTAGCTGATTCCAAAATTATTTAAATGAACATAACAGAAACAATACTTGTATATGTTCATTAAATATAGGATGCATTTTATCTGTGAAACATTTTTTAATGTAATATTTAATATTTAATTTTAGCATTTATTTCAAAAGGCAAAGTTCAAGGAAATGTCTTGCCGCTATGATCATACAAGTGGAACCTTTTCATATCCTTTTCATCGAAAAAAAAATATTTTCTAAATAAATTTGATTAAAAATGACAGTAATATCTTATAAAATACATAGAACTCTTTTTTTTTATTGTAAAACAATAATTGGTCAGAATCAAATAAATAAATAAATATCAGTTATACCAAACTATGGCATTGGTGCTACTGTTCCACAAAAGAGTTTTATTTTAAAATATATTTGACAATTTGTGTTAAAGTGAGTAGCTGAAAATGACAAATTAAAACCCAATATATGGAAGGAGTTAGAATGTAAACATAAAGAAGTGACATGTTTAAGATGACCTGCTCATCATTGGTGTTTTAACGTGTCATTGGTAAGAAAAAAAAAAAGAAATTTGTTTTTTTTTTGTTTTGTTGATTGGTTATGCAATTAATTATTGCCATTTTAGAGTTAATATCAAGTTTTTTTATTTAAATATTCTTCACCTATTGTTGGTTATCTAATTTGTAATAATATGTAATTTTATTTAAAAATATTGAAATAATTAAGAACTTTTTGTCTAATCATGAATTTATTCTGCCTTTAATTAAATATCCAGGTTCTAATGAGAAGAATATCTTTTAATGTTGTTTAGATTCTAGGTAACACCAATAACAAATCAACACCATATGAATTATTAATAAAAATGCATTAAGCTTTACTTTCTGTGGATTCATATAGTTTAGAAGTGAATTATTACTATGAAAGAAGTTTTATTCAGGCGTTCTGTGGAAGGTCTTACCCTCGGAAATGTCACTCATGGACATTTTAATAATCAGATGTAGACACATTTTTATTTAAATGCTTTTGTAGTGCATTTATTGCACCGGTCTTTTTAACAATTGTAATATTTATTGTATAATTTTTCATCTTCCTAAATACGCTTCTGATTAGTTTTCCTATTTAACTGCATGATTTTAGTTGTTTATTGTATATTTACTGGAGAGCGCTTTGTGATGCATGTCCTCAGTAGCGCTGTATAAATACAATTTGCTTGATTACTTTCCGTCTCATTCTGAATATAATCTCGATAACTTTGAGAGGGGCTGATAAAGAGACGTTTAAATTCAAGTCGCTCGCATGTCTGCCTGGACTTAACCATCCTCATAATGACCAGGGTTTACTGGGTGATTCTGCTTCTCAGACAGACAGACAGACATACAGACAGACATACAGACAGACAGGTGCTGTACTAATGTGATAAACACGGTGCAGGTGATCAGCCACACGGCAGCGTGAACCTGCAGTCACACACACGGTGACAAGGTGACAACAAAGTCACCGGTGATTCAGAGTCTATCCTGGGAACACTGGGCATGAAGCAACACACACATACAGTTCTTTGAACCTTGAATCTTGAATACACACACGCAAGGTGCACACACACACACACACACACACACACACACACACACACACACACACACACACACCATCCACTGTTATATTTTTTAGCAACTGGTAGGAACCCAATTAATCCAGAGAACGCTTCACACACACAGTGACTGAGCTCAGGATCGAACCCCGCCGCAATGAGACGGTCATGTGACCCAGCGCCTGCCATGTGACTCCAGAGTAAGAGTGACTTCTGAATGTAACATTAATGCTCTCTTTATTTAAATAAAGAATTAATTGTTGAAAACATGGCGGGGGTGTAAACTTCTTTTTAACATTGGGTGCTTTTGTAAAGCTGTTGCTTGTTTTGAGCTAATCTCTCAAACCTGTCTGTAACCCTTACACACACTTACAGACAGAGACACAGACAGAGACAGAGACACAGACAGAGAGACAGACAGACAGAGACAGAGAGGCAGACAGAGAGACAGACAGACAGACATACAGATATAGACACAGACATGCACTACAGCTCAAAAGTTTGTACACCTCTTCTAACTCCATGGTCTTTCCTGATGTTTATTTCTCTCTTCTTTTAATTCTGTGAAGCTGCTTTGAGACAATAAACATAGTTAAAAACGCTATATAAATAAAATTGAATTACTATTCTTATTAATAGAACTTCTCCTCTGCAGTAGGAAGTTTTGGTCTCGCCTTCCTGGGAAGGTCTTCATGAGAGACAGTTTCATCATGGAGCTCGATGGGGTTTACAAACACACTCGACACAATACTGTTCTTTTACCTAATCACTTAATTCCACACCCGTTATTTCATAGTTTTAATATCCACAGTATTGTTGTTAAATGTAGAAAATCAATAAACAAAAACAAATGTACAAATTTTCCTAAATTTACAACTTTTGAGAGGTTGTGTATATACAGTAGATACACAGAGACAGACAGAGGGACAGAGAGACAGACAGAGGGACAGATGAAGACGTTTGGTCTGCAGTGTCAGTAATAGAGTTCAGCTTTGTGTCAGAGCGTTGAGAGAGACGCACCATCAGGTGTTTATTCATCCTCAAAAGCTTCCACATATCACAAATGTCTGAAGTGGTATGTGTGTGTGTGTGTGTGTGTGTGTGTGTGTGTGTGTGTGTGTAGTGCCCACTAGACCTGAAAAATCGATCTCTCAGGCTTCACTGGCTGCACATCAGCATCGACAGGCTGCACGCTTCAGTGTGTACAGGTTACTCACACATTCACCTGTTACACTGATATATCAGAGTGACGTGTGTGTGTGTGTGTGTGTGTGTGTGTGTGTGTGTGAGAGAGAGAGAGAGAGATAACACAGTGTGCTTGGAATAAATGATGATGCTTAAAAAACTCAATTAAGTTAAAAGCTCTAAATGAAAGTAATTAGGATTCAGGAGGAGCTGGAGGACGAGACGGGGAACAGCAGCGACAAACCAAGAGTTTAATAAACGACTTGAAGGAAAAGATGAAGTGAGAAGTTCACAGGACACCTTAAAGAAAGAGTTACAGTGTGAGATTACACGACATGGAAGCCTGTAAGTGCGTGTCGTCAGTCTAGAGCTGTGTATCAGACCCGCTTTGGACTAAATGAATTAGCATTGCAACGGCTAAACGCTAGCTAATGCTAACGCTAGTATTAGTATGTAATTATTAGTATTTACCGTAGCTAGCTGAGACGGAGCAGAAACGTGGCGCTGCTACTGTACGCCATCCTGCTTCGCCTCGGCTCGGCTCGGCTCACTCACAGGGGGGCAGGAAGGAGTCTCCAGTGTCAGTGCTGTGGAGCAGGAACTCGCTTAGCTCACTCGCTATTACGTTCTGTAATAAATCAAACGCTGTAAGAGTCGCGACGCTGCCGCGGAGTCAGAGGAAGAAAACGCCGGAAACTCATCCACGTCCTGTGTGATAAAACACCGCAACATTGCTGATTATTTTCCTTTCAGGGTTTTAACCCCTACACCATCACTCACGCAGCTCAGGCATGCTACTGACCATAATTATTGGCACCCTTCATAATAAAAATAAGCTCAGATTAATATGTCTCATGAGTAACAGATGCAGTGAGCGAGTGAGTGTGAAGTTTATTTATGTAAAGTGCGTGTGTGTGTGTGTGTGTGTGTGTGTGTGTGTGTAGTTATGTCTTATTTTATAAAGTATAATATAATAAAATCAATACAGTGTGAAATGAAATAAAGGCAGGAGGAAGGTGTATACGCTGAGAGAGAGAGAGAGAGCGACGTCAGGGGGGCGTCACAACACCACAGGGGCTCATTAGCCTGATGCTAATTAAAAAGTCTCGCTCTTTTTGGTTTTAATTGTACAGTTTTTTGACTTTTTGACTGTTTTTCCCAGCGCTCCAGCTGCAGCTCACGTCCTCCTCTGATTCTTTAAAGCGAAACACAAACTTTCTACAAAAACCTCAAGCTGCATTTGTGTGTGTGTGTGTGTGTGTGTGTGTGTGTGTGTGTGGGATTAAAATGCAGTAAATTGATTTATCTGCTCTGTGTGTAATTTTATTAAGAGTTTTAGAGAAACCCCCCCCCCCCCCCCTCATTTATATTTCGTGTGAATATTTGGAAAAGTTCTCAGTGTTTATTCTGTGTTTTATATATTTTTGTGTTTTAAACTTTAAGCTGTAGACTCTGTGTGTGTGTGTGTGTGTGTGTGTGTGTGTGTGTGTGTGTGTGTGTTGACAGGCTGCCTGCGCATTACACGATCCCATTAACTCGTGTTAGAGCAAGCTACAGCTAAATATGCAGAATAAATTATCTGTGCAAATTACACACGAGGAAAGTCGAGTTTATAAAAACGACACTTTAAGCAGATTTTAATGAGACGAGTGCGGAAAAAAGTGTAAAGGGAAGAAGGAAAGATATTACACACACACACACACCACTTATTTTTTTTAAAAAGGGGGAAAAACATCCAGCTTTAATTCAGTAATGTGGTTTAGAAACATATACAAACACTCTCTGGTCACTTTATTAGGAACACCTGCACATTCATGCAGCTGATTATTCTCTCAACAGATTGTGTGTCTGGATGCAACGACGCGTCAAACCTGGATGTGTTACAGCGGCAGAGGAAGATTTTACGCACTGCTCTACTGACACGTGATTGGCTGATTGGAAAATTGCAGGAATGAACAGGGGGACGTGTCCATCCATCCATCCACCATTTCATCCATCCATCCATCATCTATATCGATTACTCTGTGTAGGATTGCAGGGCACAAGCATGAACACACACACACACACATAAACACACACACACACACACACAAATGTGCTCACACACCACACATGCTGAGGATCATGCAAACTCACCACACAAAGTCTAGAGATTCGAACCCCTAACCCTGCCGGGGTGACAGGACATGGGACCTAATAAATCGGCCTGTATTAGTGTGTGTATGTGCTATACTTTATAATCATGTGTGTCAATTTAAAACACTCTATTATATTAGGATTTCAGTCTGTAATTGAGATGTGAGTAATTATATTCACACACTAATGCACTGCAGTTGATACGGATATGCAAATTTATGCAAATTGTAACTAAATGACATACTGTAGTATTTATTCTGTAGAAAAAAGTACAAACACATTTTTGGTCATGAATTTGTTCTGCTGTTTAGATACAGACGTTAAATTACACTACAGATGTACTCTAGTGTAAAATACGTGGGAGCACAGACTGGTCCATAAGTATCTGGACAGTAAGGCAGTGGTGTGTGTGTGTGTGTGTGTGTGTGTGTGTGTGTGTGTGTGTGTGTGTGTGTGTGTGTGTGTAGTGAAGCGATCAGGATGAGACAGAAGTGCAGCTATAATGCAAGGGCTTTAACTAAAATATTGCATTAACTTTATAAATTACAGCCATTTTGCTCCTTCTTTGTTACAGACGCGAACACAGTCATAAATATTCGGATGATTTCCAACCCTGTGCAGTCAGTGATGCCTGAAGTCTGGACCTCATGTCCATCACCACATGCTGAGGTTCCTCCTTGAGCTGCTTTGTCTTTGCTCTACCTGAGCCTCCTCCAGTCGCTGTGTGTGTGTGTGTGTGTGTGTGTGTGTGTGTGTGTGTGTGTGTGTGTGTGTGTGTGTGTGTGTGTGTGTGTGTGTGTGTGTGCGTGTGTCTGCAATCCTACACAGCATAATCGATATAGATGATGGATGGATGGATGGATGGATGGACACGTCCCCCTGTTCATTCCTGCAATTTTGCAATCAGCCAATCACGTGTCAGCAGAGCAGTGTGTAAAATCTTCTTCTGCCGTTGTTACCCATCCATCCAGACTTGACGTGTCACTGCGTCCAGACTGTGTGAATGTACAGATGTGCAGGTGTTCCTAATAAAGTGATCAGTGAGTGTATACACAGTATTTCTAATCTACATTACTGAGTTAAATCTGGGTGGTGTTCAGACTCAGCTAGATGTTGTGAAGGGGTTTCCTCCACCATGGAAAGAATTCTGAGATCCTTCACTTTAGTTGTCTTCTGGTCTTCCAGGTGTTTTGCAGTGACTGAGCTCACCTCTGAGTTCATTCTCTTTAAGAATGTACTGTACCGGATTGTTGATTTGGCCTCATAAAGTTTCTGCTCTCTCTGTCTGTCTCGCAGTCAGGTCTGAGATTTTTATATCGACAGTTCACATGAACAGATGCACATTCAACACTCCTTTAATGACCCGAACATGTGGAAATGTCCTGGGGTGAGGTCAGGACTCTATGGGGGATGTGGCAATCACTCCCAGTTGAGTTTTTTTGTGATGTGCAACTGGAGTTGGTGAATGAGTGTGTGTGCGGTTGGGATTATATAGAGACATAAAGGGAGTGTAGACATAAAGTCCCGCTTTGACTCGAACAGTGTAGAAGTGTACAATTCATTCACATGTTAATCGTTTCATTTCAAATCCCTTGTTCTGAGGCACAAACATCAACATAGTGTTTCTGTCCATATACTTACGGACCCGACTGTACATTCAATACACTCTTGAGCTATTACAGTATGTGTTCTTCAAGGAATCCATGTGTAGAACTATTTCTAAGAACCTTTTAAGTCGAGTAATAACTATCCAAGAAAGCAGTGAAAGTCCAATTAATGTTAGCATGAACCAAAAAAAAAACCTTCAGACATGGCTAAGAGTGTACAGTATATTACACTAATATTTATATATTTATTGTTTTGTACGAAATAATAATTACAGTACAGGGATTTAAAAACGGACACACAATAGTTATCTGATTGCAGTCCTGGGCGAACGGTTGCTAGGCAACTGAAACACAAGAGCGGAGCAGCACAAGCTAGGCAGTAACTAAGGCTAGCAGTTTATCTAGCTAGCACATAGCAGTAAAGAAGCAGTAACCATGGAAACAAGACAGAAGTATCCGGAATACCAACATTTACCTCAGACGTGTTTGTTAATTACTGAGAAAAGCCAGAGAACACTGACAGTAACATACATTAACACATTAGCTTTATAGCACAAATGACTAAACCCTGACCGTGACTAGTTTTAGATGATTTGTTGTACACTTTTATATTTATTTTATCATTTATTATTTATTTATTTATTTATTGTTATGATAAAGACACGAGGCAGACACGTAGATATTTAAAATAAAAAAGTGAATTATTTAAAAAGGTTAATAACAGCATTAAATGCTTGAAATAAATAGCAAAATGATATTTATAGACACATTTATGATATAAAGATGTATTTAAAATGTATAAACACTTTAATTAAGCATTGAACAAGTATGTGAACGTTTTCATTTCTGGTAACAGTTTGTGGGTTAAAGAGCTCGCAGTGCAGAACAAGACAAACAAACGAACATTATTAATTGTAATTATTAATGTATAATTAGGGAGGACATGCGGGATGTTGGAGTGATAAGGGAAGACGTGGTAGACAGAGTTATATGGAGACAAATGGGACCATGTGGGGAGCAGCCGAAAGATGAAGTAGAAGAATTAATTTTTAATGACTTTTAGATTAAAGTGACCTTTCCGGCAATGAAAATAAAGGTGCTCATTTTTGGGACTTAGTTAATGGTTAAGATTTGTCTTAATGGTTTTGGTGGCATGGTGGCGTAGCACTGTTGCCTTGCA
This sequence comes from Clarias fuscus, assembly GCA_030347435.1. NCBI lineage: Eukaryota > Metazoa > Chordata > Actinopteri > Siluriformes > Clariidae > Clarias > Clarias fuscus. The sequence continues at coordinate 32,621,176 of CM059218.1, forward strand.
CCTACAGGGTCAAAGGTTCGATTCCGGCCTGGGGTCTCTGTTCCCCCCGGTTTGCATGGTGGGTTTCCTCTCAATACTCCGGTTTCCTCACACAATCCAACATTATGCAGATTAAGCTGATTGGCTTTCCCAAATTGCCCATAGTGTGTGAATGAGCAGTGTTCCCTGTGATGGACTGGCACCCTGCCTCGTGCCCTGAATCTCTGAATGAGACGTTCTGATTAACAAAACAAAAAACAAACATTTCATTTTCATTTTTTTTAAAACATAACCTCCCGAGACCCAGAGTCTACTGTTTCTGACTGTTTCTCTTTATTTATAGCTGATAACAATACATTTCATTAATGACACACAAATATATATCTATAAAGTGTTGTAGAAAATCATGACATAAAAATGATTATTTAGAAGGCCCCAGGTTCAGACCTCAGCACAACCAAGTTGTTCCTGTTGCAATGTAAGTTGCTTTGGTGTGTGTGTCAAGTCAAGTCAATTTTATTTATATAGCGCTTTTAACAATTGACATTGTCGCAAAGCAGCTTTACACAATAAAAGAAGTAAGTTTGTATGCAATGTGTATGAATCAAAATGATAAGGTGTGTGTGTGTGTGTGTGTGTGTGTGTGTGAATGAGACTTTGTGATTAACAAAACAAACAACAGATAAACTTTTATTTTCATTTTTACAAAACATATATAGATGTATTATAATTATTGATATATAATTCATTTTTACAGATTTTTTATATTAAAGTAACCTGTCTGGCTACGCTGCTAATATTATTAAGGTAAAGGTGTGAAATTGTGGGGATTAGTTAATGATTAATGGAGTTTTGTGTGTCTGTGAGTGTGTGTGTGTGTGTGTGTGAATGAGACATTGTAAATAAAAACAAACAAACTGTTTTATTGATTTTTTTTTTTTTACAAAACATATAAACATTTAAACATGCAAATTAAAAAATGAATATTGTGCGGAATAACTTTAAACCCCGCCCTCCGATGCACCTGATTGGCCGGCGCGTTGGAACGCGGATGACGTAATCAGCTGGATGGGGTTTAAAATTTTTTTTTTTTTTTTTTTTAGAGTTGTTGTCTTTTTATTTCTAACAGAAAGAGTCGCTCGCGCTCTGGCGCTCGTGTGTGTGTGTGTGTGT